>CDFC01062074.1:0-16146 GCA_000826385.1 Acanthamoeba rhysodes | reverse complement strand
CCTCATCAGCCATTACTGCAGCCATAGCTGCTGCTGCTGAAGCGTGCAGCATCGATCCACGCTGCCAGGTGTCGGGTTGGCGATCTCGCGTGCGTCGATGCTGCGCGTTTCAGCAGCTACGGCGCGAGAAGAACAGACGGCGCGAGGAGGCGTGAGTCACGGCAGCAAGATGGCCGAGGTAAGCGCGAGGTGCAACAGCAGCGATGAGGAGGGCATGCGCCAGCTGCCGACTTGCCGTGGCGGCAAGTGCTGTGTGTGGGCGGCGACGCTGGCACGGCCGACATGGGCTGGGTGCGCACGCTTACGAGGTGCTGCATAAGCACGCATGTAGGTTCACGCGCGTATGAGTTATGCAAGAATATTCATGCGCATGCGGGATGCGTCGCAAGCGCTCTTGCCATGGGCAATACTCCTGACGGAGCGTTGAGTAGCATGATGAGTCTGGAGGCGTCTGTCACGGAGCTGATGGTGGCCGCCAGTCGTTGTGTTGTTCTGGTGATTTCCTCGAGGAAATTAGCAATGGCGCCAGTGTTGTTGTCGTTGGTGGGTGGAAACGTGATTTCCTCCTGCCAACAGTAGTCACAGAACCAGACTAGGCTGCTCTGATAGCGCCGCCATGTAGAGGGGGCCAGTGCTCTGTTGAGCATTCCCAAGGCCCTGTGCCCCAGCCGGCGGTGCGGGTTTCCCAGAGGTCCTGAAGGCAGCAATGTGCCAGTTGCCACATTGAAGCGGCTCTGGCGCCATCCTGCTTGAGGGGATCAGGGGTGTGGGGTGAGGTAGCATCTGTGGTGGGACGTTGCAGAGCTTGAGAAGCTCTTGGCACCACGCCTTGCTGATCCACACTGGGGCCAGCACTGTGGCCTGAGCATTCTGTTGCTGAAGGAGTTGCATGACTGTGGGCAGAAGTGCCAGTGGGGGTGCAACCCAGTTGTTGTTGCGTGTCCAGTCTTGGAGTAGGGCATCTGTGGCTTCTGTGTGGTGCTCCCAGAATCTCAAGTTGAAGCAAGGGAGTAGGGTGTTCCTCTTTGTGGCCATGTGGTTGACAGTGTGGGCCCCACTTCTGTTGTAGTTTGTTGAAGACTGATGGGTGGACTCACCACTCATGCTGGCAGAGCAGGCGACTGAGCTTGTCAGCATGCACGTTCACCACGCTGGGCAGGTGATGTGTGATGAGGTTGATCCTGCATGTGTGCATGAACATGAAGATCTTGCACATCACCTGGTTCAGGTGGGGGTTGTGCCCACCCATCTTGTTGATGTAGGTGATTGCTGTGATGTTGTCGCAGTGAATGAGGATGCTCTTGCCCAAGATTTGGGTCTTGAAGGCGTAGAGTGTCTTCTTGATGGCCTGAAGCTCAAGTTCATTGATGTGTTGTGTGCTGGGCTTCCACCAGCTGGTGACTGTAGATTTCAAGCCCTGTATACAGCCCCCCCAGCCACTCAGGGATGCATTGGTGTCAATCACCATGTCAGGTGGGTGGCACATGGCTACATGGCTGTTCCACATTGACAGGCCCTGCCACAGCTCAAGGAGATTGTTCACTGCTGCTGGTGACAGTGAAATCAGGCTTGCCCAGTTGTGGCATGATGCAATGTCACAGTATGTGGTCCTGAGGAGGAGCTTTGCTGGGAGTATTGTGCATGTGAGGGAGACTGCGTGTCCAGCCACTGCTGCCAGGTGACAGACTGGGATGGGGCCCTTCTGGGCCAGGAGCACCAACTGGTTGATGTTGTGGGCCAAGGTGTGGGCCTTGGCCAGGGGGACTTGGTAGTGTGGCTTGCTGGTCATGTCCACAACCATGCTGAGGAACTCATTGTTCTGGCTTGGCTGCAGTTCGGATTTCTCCCAGTTCACACACCATCCCAGGCTGAGGATGATGCAGAGGGTGGTGGCCCGCTCTTGGAGGGCTGCTTCCTTTGATGCTGCCATGATGATCACATCATCCATATATGCCATCACATGGATTCCCATGTGATGGAGGTGATGGACTGTGGCCTTCATGAATCTGGTGAAGGCCCAAGGGCTGGTGCTCAGGCCAAATGGCAGGACTTGGAAGCACTTGCTCTTCCACATGAACCTGAGAAAGGGTTGGTGTTGTGGTAGGACTTTGACATGGTGAAACCCATTGTGGAAGTCCATCATGAATGTCCAGTTGGCCAGGCAAAGCATCATCACAAGCTCTCCCAGGCCATCATACTTGAACCAGGGGGTGTTGATGAAGAGATTCAGGAGGTGCATGTTGATGATCATACACATCTTCCTGTTCTTCATTGGCACCACTCTGATCGGGTGAGCTGAAGAGAGGCTCCAACAGTCCTGCATGACAAATTGCACTGGACTTGAGGAGTCTCTCAATCTCACTGTCCACAAACTCCTGTTGGAGATCATCAAGGTGGTAGTTCCATAGGGAACACCACAGAGGTAGAGTGTGGAATGGAATTGGGACTCTGCACTTGATCCAATGCAGTAGAGGTGAGTGTTGGATCTCCTGCCACTGGCTGATGCATGCCCTGAACATGCCTGCAGCCTGTTCAGCATGCCCATCTTCAGGCATCACCACCACCCCAGGTGGCAGTGGTGGCCTGATGGTTGGTGGGGGACTCAATCATGGCTGGCGCCTGTGCTGGCTCCTCAGCTGTACATGGACATGGAGGGTTGGGCTGGGGTGCTGGATTGGAATGGGTGAGGTGGTTGACTGCAGTTTTGGTGCCAGTGGGTGTGGTGGTTCAAGCTCTTGCCATGAGTGGCCAATGTGTTGGCCCTCTGCTGGGGTGGCTTCTTCTGGCCAATGAGTTGTATGGTGTTCAGGAACTGCTGTTGCCAGTTGTCCAAGAGGGTAGATCCCTCAAGGACTTGGAACACCTGGAAGGCCTCATCACTGCCAGCCTTGTGCAACCAGATCTCATCACAGTGGGCAATCTGGAGATGGTTGGTGTATTCCATGCAGGCCTTGATGTTGTTGAGGGCGTCCTGCATGGCGAATGTACTGTCACTGGCTGCTGCACACAGTTGGTGGATCACCTTGAGGACCTTGAAGGTATGTTGAAGGTGTGACATGCAGTTACTCCTCCTTGCCAAAGCCACATCCCTCACTACTCAGGAACAAAGTCAAGGATCCCATGGCTGTACCAGAAACTGACTTTCAAATCAGCTTGTACCCATCACTTAGGTTCTCATATGTTGGGGCAAACCAGGTCAGCCATCCAGGGGGTGGCACACAAACAGTGAAGGGGCGTGTCATGGGCATAGTGGAAGGTCAAGAAGACACAGAAGTTGATTGCCTGGTGGTGATATCTTCTTCCTGCTCTGCTTCATCTGACAACCACCAACTGGAGAGAAGGTTGATGCTGTTGGTCATACTGTTGACCTGGGCACAAAGGGTGTCCAGCTCAATGCTGAAGTCCCTCTCCATGCCAATGGAGCAGACAAGGTAAACTACACTACACAATGCAAACCAACAAGAAAGAGAAAAAGGACAACTTTCTGTGGCTGTTTTAACTATTTGTATCATTTTCTGAAAGGAAAATAAATAGTTAAAACAATTGTGGAAGCATTCCAACAACGAGACGTAACTCATTTACTCTCAAGTAATTGGGGGTTAAACAAACAAACATTTGGAGCAGGCTCACACGACGACAACGGTACCAAAGAAGAGGCAGGTGCTGCAGTAGGCAATTGCCTAAGTTGGTCGTCAATCCTTTTCTGTCCTTTTTCCCGTTTGATTGTTTTTGCTAAGTTCCACACCATGAGCCTGATGAAGCATCGTCAAGGAGGTGGCCCATCGCAAGCACGGCGGCGCCGTGATCGGAAGCTGGAGCGCAACCGCGACATCGCCAAGAAGCAACGGGCTTCGATCGCCAAGTCAGAGGATGCGAAGTTCGAACAGGCTGAACGAGAAAGCGACGCGAGACGCGAGCAGCTTTTGGAGGCCCTGGCCGCGTGGGGCCTCGAACTTCGCAGGGACTCGCGGCTGTGCGACGAGTACATCGACCCCAACCTCGCCTGGGTGGTCGACACCATGGACGAGATGCGCTTCTACCACACAGCAGACCACCTACGCCCATTAGGTGGAACTCATCAAGCAAAACCATCGGTCCATGGGCGAGCAATGGGAGCACGACTCCGCAAGCGCCAAGGAGCGCCATCCGCCAGTGGATCGACGCGCAGAAAAGCCAGGGCGCCACCAATGAACAGATGCGCTTAATCTTACCCGCGACCCTGAGATGGACAATCTACACCTCCCGTGCACGTCCTACAGCCGGACGCGGGACAAAGGCGAGATGGAGAACAAGAAAAAGCCCAAGCTGGCCCTCCCTGATGAGATCCCTGAGTACGCCGATGGTGTACGGACCACGACCCCATAATCGCCATGTGTTGTTGTCTTCTGCATTCTCCTTCTCCTCTCTGCCACAGCATCAGCATGAAGAAGTCACTGTTCTCTCCGTCTCCATCTCGCTTCATCTCGTTCCTCAAAGGGTGCGTAATCGATCCTTACGGTTTTCGAATTATGCTGTAACGTCAGCGCTTGCTCTGTCGCGCCGCCGACGGCGACATTGATGCTCGCACACACGACAGCATCAACGCTGGCGGGCCTTGCGCTCGCCACTATGCCGATGGCGGCAGTATTCCGCGCGCACGTACGGGTGCTCAGCAGCAGTCGCGCAAACGCTCTCCCGCGAGTGCATGGCCACGTGCTGGTGGCGATCGCGTACGCATGGGTCTGGTGTCAGGCACTAATGCTCGCTGCGAGTGCTGTGGGTCTGCGTTGGCTTGAAATCGGGCAGACTCGTGGCGAAGGGCCTCACAGCGACGACGCCAAAGCAACACCAGCATGGTTGGCCGGTGAGCGCCGGCCGGGGAGTGTGGCGACCACACCGACACATGGCGCTGGCGCAATTGGTAGCTCGCGCTGACTACAACAGCGACACCGCTGGAGCGGATGTGGGCGCATGGGTGCCATCAGACGGCAACAGGCTGACGCTGATCGGCTACGCGAGCGGGCCGACCACAACGAGGTCGACTCACTTCCCATAAAGACGGCGCGGGCGCCATGACAACCAGCGCGGCGTACACTTACTGTCATTTCTCTGCAACGT
This sequence comes from Acanthamoeba rhysodes, assembly GCA_000826385.1. Lineage (NCBI taxonomy): Eukaryota > Discosea > Longamoebia > Acanthamoebidae > Acanthamoeba > Acanthamoeba rhysodes. Next base: position 11,049 of record CDFC01062074.1, on the reverse strand, counting down.
CGGGTTACATACAGAAAGCAAGACTGCGTGTGCGGCGTCACTCCTTGAATGGCTCATCCCTTCCCTTGGTGGCTGTGGCTTGTCGGATACACTGCCTCTGTTCCTCCGTGGCCTCTCTTCTGCGCCTCGTCTTCTCTTGCTTGTCCTCTTCTCTGCGCCTCGTCTTCTCCTGCTTGCGGGTCACGTCGGCCAGAGCACGGTACTGATAGATCCCCTCGTTAATCAAGCTCCTCGCCTCTTGAATCTGCTCCGCCTCGCCGATGATCAACACCATGACCCCAATCCTTTCGCCCGTCTTGCGCAGTCGAATCTTAGCGCCCGTCTTGGCCTCCACACTGGCCAGCTTGATGCTGGCCAGCTTCTCCTCATCCACGTACATCACCCCTTCGTGCACCACGCTCCTGACTACCTCCGCCGCGTGCGTGATCACGTCCTTCGTCGGACCCCGCACGCACACCCTTGCCTCGGGCAGTTCGTCGTGACTGATGATGCGAAAGGTGGCTCCGGTGAGGTCTCTTACGGCCTTGATGGTCGCCCCCTTTTTACCCACCGGCATCCCACTTTCTCCTTAGGCAGTACAACCACCATCTGCTCTTGCGTTCTTGTGTTGGGCTCCATCTTCGTGTACGATCATCGCGAAAAAAATTAAGGCGCGAAACTCTGACCAGCTCCATTTCTTTTTGAATTTCTTTTTCCCCACGGCAACCGATGGCGCCTTCCGTGCTCCCTATGCTGCAAGCGCGGAAGCCACCTCTGCGTTCCCTCTTGGCGGCCTAGGCGCACCATCGAGCAGTTCTGTCGCTGCCGGTGCGCCGCCTGCGCCGCCTCGGCCCTTAGGTGCTTCTTCAGCGGCCATCCCTCCAGATAACCCGTACGGCCTCGGGTGGGGCGGACTACGCGGCGACCTCTACGGTTCCATCGAGGCGGTAAAGGCCAGGCGTTGCGAGGGGTATTACTTGAAGGAAGTGGACAAGGCCTTCGACAACCTGGTCCAGATTGACGATACTTTGGCTTTGCGAGGCAACCTCTACGGTTCCATCGAGGCGGTGAAGGCCAGGCGTTGCGAGGGGTGCGCGACGCTGCGGGACGCGCTCGAGCGAGCCAAGGCCGAGTTGGGTGTAACGAAAGCCGAACTCGATGCGGTCATGGAGCAGCGCGACCAGGCGCGCGAGGCGACCGCAAAGCAGACGGCCAAGCTGCGCCAGGTCGCGGCCGCCATGAAGCAGTTCACCCGCACCATGAACCGCGCCTTCTTTCCAGACGATCGGGGACCCAAAGAGTAGACACTAAATTGTTGACTGGTTTCGACACCACACCGCAAGTGAGCCGTGCCTGTGCCTCTGTGTTGTGCGACCAGACGCAATGCGTTGGCACAGCGCGTCAGGTCGTGGACTCGCCGTAACCGCCAACGAGACAACTCTGCGCGACGGCGACGGCAGCTTTGGCATGCTGGCGCGCAGACGTGGCGACTACGTGGCCCACTGTCATGAGCGCGGATGATGGCGACGGTGCCAGCGTTCAGCTGTTGGCGCGTGAGCGGCGAACTACTGCAAAGTGGTGCTGCCGGCGCTGGTTTTCAACTCTGCAACGGCGATGGGTCCGCGGTCGAAGCCGCATTGTGCCTGGGTATGTGGTCGGCTCCGACCGGCAGCATCAATCGCAAGGTGCGCACAAAATCTGTGACCTAATGGCGACGACGTCTATACTCGCGCGCGCCCAAGAGCCCGCGCCCGACGGCGACAGCACCAGGGCTCGCACGCGCGCGGACGAGCCTTGTGCTCGAGCGCCGACGCCATCGCTGTGCGAGCTGAAGCACCGGTGACGATGTCAACACGGTGCTGGCACGCTGCAATGTGAGAGGAGCAAACGAAGACACAGAAGGGGCGTTGACATAGGCGCTGTTGTGGAGAGCGCTCCGCCGCAGACGACCACGCCAACATGGGCGCAGGCGCGGTTGTGACGAGCGCAACATGGCGCACGGCGACCACGACTTCTACGCACGGCATGCTGTTGTGCAAGCGCGCTGGTACAGACGGCGTCGAGGACAACGGCAGCGTGGGCGGCTGACGCTCAGCAGCTGCCCGGCGTGGCGCCTCACTGTCATTGCATGGCCGACGATCCCTGTCACAGCTCACGCCACATCACGCTACTCGCGGCGGATGCGCTGTGGTAAGGACGAGAGCGTGTGCGCCAGTGGTGGCAGCCGCTGAGCGCGCTGCCCGGCTGGTCGGTGACGATGCCCTGCTACTGCTGGCGCCCACGCCCACGCTCACGCCGACGCTGACGCCAACGCTGACCAGCTCAAAAACCACTACGGCGAGGCGCTGCCGGCGACACTACCACGGAAGCAACACGACGCCAACAACGGAGCTGGCCTCGCGAAGGCGCGCCAGCAAGGGCGCTGGCGCTGTTGAGGGTTGCATTGACGCTGGCGCGCTGTTGCGCGAGCGGACGCCCCGGCGACGATGTCAACCCGGCGCTGTTGTGCCAGCATGCTGACAGCACTGACGATGACAGCAGCAGCAGCGGGAGGGCGAGGCAGCTCATGAGGAAGTGGTGGTAGAAGATGCCTCCCACCGGTGGCCCTGTTAAAACACGCTGACGGCGACAACACCGAGGCCGGCGTGACGTTGGCGCTGTTGAGCGGGGCTCACCGGTGTCCAAATGACGCTGGCGCACTTGTGTGAGCGCGCTATCGACTCTGGCGCGGTTGTGCGAGCGCGCTGGTGAGGACGAAACCCTCGCCAACATAACGCTCGGGCTGGCGAGGATGACACCGACGCCAACATGCCCTTTTGAGCAATGACGCCGACGACCAACAACGACGCAAGTGGGAGCTGGCGCGATTGCCGACGACGACACACGGGCTGGCGCTGTTATGGCTAGCGCGCGGACGACGAGAACGACGAGAGGACAGCGTGCGCATTGACGGGGCGCTGGCCGAGTGTCCGGAGTGTCCGTGGCCAATTCGTTTTTATTTTTTATTCAACAAACAAGCACTCGCACTGGGCGATTAAGAAGAGTGTGCACACTGGCCTTCATGTGTCATCGGTAGGCAAGGATCTGTATTCCTCCAGACACACTTCCTACGCTGCTGCTAGTTAGGGTGGCATGCACCTTGCGCTCCGAGGTAATAGGCAGCCAGAAGCACTGTGAGTGGCTACAAGCCGGACTTGACTGGGCCTTGAAGAAGTGTCGCCTCTACCATGCAGCTCCCAAGTATCCACTGTGAGATGAGCCTGCACTCCATAGCCACTGACACCAAGGACTACGCCAGAATGAGCCATCTATGAAAAGAAGGTCACACACCCACGTAGACCAAGACTTTGGCTTGCTGTTCTGGCGGTGGTTCTATATCCACCACCATCCTTCTCCAAATATCAGCACCAATTTTTGAGGGGGTTCAGCCCAGCCTGCCTTGTTACGATGAAGCATACAATTCTCTTCTTGCAGCTCTGTGATCATCTATTGCATGTTAAGCAAGCAAGCAAGGTGAGAGAAAAAAGAAAAAAGAGACAGGAATAAGAAAGGAAACCAGGCTTGGGGGCAGCACCAGTGCCATGTGTGTTGTGCAACTAGAAGCAACACATTGGCACAGCGCTGGCTCTCTTGCACCAGTGACAGTGACAAAGACATGGTCAACCTGGCAAGTTCACTGCAATGGTGATGAGCTGTCAATGCAAGAGTATGTGTGAGCAATGTTGGTGCTGCTTGTGGGTGGCACGGCAAGCACAAACTGGGGGCTCTGCTTGCACTGTGGCTGGCAATGCTTGCTGCTGTCACTGCTGACACTGGCACTGCCAGAAGTGTTTGGTACAAGAGATGTACACTGCTGGTAATGTTTGTGCATGATGCAGTCAATGTGAGCATGTTTGATGTGAGAGGTGAGCACTGACAACGCCAGACCAGCTGGCTGTGTAGACACAAGAAACTGTGCCAGTGGAAGGGCGCACTGTCCAGACTGCCACCAACCACTACAGGGCTATTGACCCAAGTATTGGTGAGTGACTGAGTGGATGTTGGACAGTAGAATAGGAGAGATGGTGTTGTATTGTAAGAGTGAGACAAATAAACACTTTGAGCATTACAGATATTTATATGTGTGTGTGTGAGTGTAGCCAAGGCTATACCACTTGTCATGGAGACAGTGGCCATAGCCACAGACCATTTATATGGATATGTTGCTGTGGACTCAACCATGGCAACTTGACACCATGGTGATGTTGGTCACCAAGATGGTGTATTGACTTGTTGTCAATATGGCCCCACAAGTGGTGTAGGCTTGTGACAGGGATCAGCCTTGTAGGTTGGTGAGTCCCTTGAGCTCTTTGAGCTTCACTGCCAAGACAATCATGCTGGTCCACTGCCCAACCAGGCAGATGATCACAGACATGCTGACAAAGGCTCTCCCCAGGCCCAAGCTCAGTGACGGCCTTGCATAGGTGGGCCACCTTGATGTCAATGTGCTTGGTCTGAGGGTGGAAGGCCTGTTGGTTGGCCTGGGCAAGTGAGATGGCGCTCTGATTGTTGCTCTTGATGATTGTTGGCAATGTGCTATTGAGGCTGACTCAGCATCAAGGCCCACAGCAAAGCACCGGTGCTGGTGTCTGCATGAAGTGCTCTAGTTGGCAGGTGTCTGGCTGGTGGTGGTTGCACCAACACCACAAGCAAAAGGGACGCCAAGATGCGCATCTCGATGCAGCATCAGCAACAGCGATGGGGAAGGTGGTGGTAGTAGTAGTAGCTACGGTGATATCAAGCATGCCAGCCTTTGCAGTGGCTGGGCGGATGCGTCTGATGGCTGCATACCTACAAGCCAACGCACCAAACACCAACCGCGCCAGCAGCCAACACTCCTAGCATCGCATGAGTTTAAATGGTCGATGCAAGAGGTGCCAGAGACGCTGACACGTTGGCCGCAGGCGCACTCGCCTCTGGCATGCTGGATGCTTGCCCTATCATCCTTATTCATCCTCTGCATCTTGCTGGTCACCAGCTCTGGTCTTGGATCATCTATAGTATTGGTACCAGTGGCAGCACATTCAGTGGTGCCATTACTGTCCATGAATTATTAGATGTTGGTTTTAAAACAACTGGTGTCATTTTTCTGTTTGCTTTTGAGGTTCCGTGATGCGCCACTTCTTCCACAAGCGGCAAATAAAAAGAAAACGGCGAGTTGAGAGGTGGTTCTCCAAATTTGAGCAGGCGTGCGGTCACGATGTTAGTTGAGAAGGAAGTGGATGCTCGTTCGCATTGGTGGAGAAGTAGTGACAAGGGGCGAGTCCACAGCGATAGCTGAAGAGCAGGCGGGAGGTGACGAGGGCAGGGACTGTCGCACTTGGTCGAGCTTGACGCGTCGCGCGTATCTGATGGCACACGTGTTGCACAACCTGTGCGGCGCACATGTCTCTCGATCCTGGAATGAGAGTTTTCAGGAGCTACGTATGTAGAGGGGCCAGAGGGACCAGTGCGCCATTGGCTGTCAAGGTGTTTTTGGAACGGGGCAAGATTTGATCATGCATCTCTGTTGGTCTCTCATCTTCCAGCTTCATGCTGCTTGTTGGTTTGGGCTGGCTGAGAGCACTGGGGGAAGTATGAGGGATGGTGAGCAAGAGCCCTCCCCCTGCAAGAAAATGGCAAAGAAAATGTTTGCTCTTTATCTATTGCTCTGTTGCCTGAACAAGGGCTGCAAGTTGACGTCGCCAGAACGAATCCTGTCACATAACAGGATGTGGCCTAAAAATGCCAAGTCTCTGAGCGGGGGCGGTGCTGACTAAGCCCGGTCCCAGCCGCTCAGGTACACACCTTGGCCCGTCTTTCTTCCAGACCAGGCCCTGTCTTGTGTGGGCTTCACGCACAATTCCTAAAAAAAACACACTTTGTCGCTGCCATGTTTCTGCGCCCAACATAAAGGCTGGTGCTGTGATGTGGTGCGTCATCATCAGCACACCGCTGCTATCATCTTCCACAAGGCACGAGCATGCGCAGCGTCAGGCAGAAACACGCCGCCGCAGCCTATGACCAACACATCAGCATCATGGCGTCTGTTCTCGCCAGGCACTGGGCGCCGACTCATCATCATCATCGTGCTACCACTAGCACCAGCTGGTGGCAGCACGCCGCCACTTGGCAGGCAGCTTGATCTCACCAACATGTGGACCTGCAGGCGCCACTGGCCGCCACCGAGCTGCTGTCAAGCAAGCACAACCTGTTCGCAATGGACCCCGCCTGGCCTGGTGACCAGCACCGTGGCCTCGGACCTGTTTGAGATTGCAGAGAGCAAGGTCACCACCCTGCCCTTCTGGTCAAGCTCATCACACATGGTCCAGTGGGACTCCCAGCTCAGCTGCTTCATAAGCCTCCAGTAGGGCAAGAGCCCGGTTAGAAATAAACAATGTGTTGTTATTGATAATTGTCAATCAAGCATGGCAGACCTGGTCCAGGTAGTGGAGAAGGAGAGGAGAGCCGCTCTGTCGGCTTGAGCTCGCCCCTCACATTGCGTCCGGAGACCCGCCAAAGCACAAGACAGATCGCGCCGAGAAAGGCCGCACCCGCTGCTACCACAAAAGATCAACCATTTTGTTTAGTGCGCGCTGTTGGCAACAACAGGTGATAATGGGCCTCGTGCACCACGGCGGGGGCGAAGAGCAAGGGCCTCAAGGGATGGCGAAGGCTGCGGGGGAGGGTTGCTGCTGCTGATGCTGTACCTTCTGCTGGCGAGGGCATGCGCGCTGACAAAGAGGGTCCAGAAGCTATGGACGCATATAATCTCCAGACCGCTCGCCCGTTGAGCCGGGCCGCGGTTTCAGTCAGCTGCGCCATCCTCACCTGGTGCTCTCCCTCTTGCTTTTCTTCATCAGGATTCATTCACCTCCACTTGGCCGAGTTCGTTGGCGTCGACCACCTCGTTGCCCAGCTCGCTGTTCCTCCACTTCAGCTGTCTCCAGGCTGTGAGGTCGCGGTCGGACCAGGGTAGGGTTGGTGAGTTGCACATCGTGGTGCATTTGGAGGCGGTTGTCGGGGAACTGGAAGAACGAAACTGGACCCTTAGGCCCTTCTTCAGCGCTTCCTTGGGCGTGGACAAGCGATGTTGCATCCGCGTCCTCCGGGCATGAGCACGGCGAACAACAGCACGACCACCTCGATCTTTGGCGGTGCCGATGCCCAGCACTTGCTTGATCCTGGCACACTTCAACTGCGTGGGGGAAAGGCGCTGGTGAGCAACAGGTGAGCAAGTGGCTTGATTGCAAGTGACTGACTAGAGAGCATACCTGCTTGCACATGACAAGACTGGGAAAGGAGCTGGAGTTGGAGCTCACTTCTGGGGTCAGTCCTTAACCGCCGTTGTCGCCGCCACTTCCCATCATCATTGGGTGGCTCCCACACAAAACAAAAGCGACACCTCAGCGAAAAGGTAGTCGATGTCTTCACTGCCATCCACTCTCTTGGAGTACAGACAAGTGGGCTGCAGTTTTCCCCTGTTGCCGATCTTTGGCACAAGGTATACCAGATTGTCACAGCTGCCGTGGTCATGTGAGGGCAGGAGGTAGGCGTACAGATCTCTGTGCCGTGCTGCTTCTATCCATTAGGCAAATGTAATCAGCCCCCGCTGCTGTGCGACGTCCCTCATAAGAGCTTGCACGGCCTCACGGAACTGCGCGGCCTCAATACTCTCATGGAACAGGTGCTTGAAGTACGTGGTGGCTGTGTTGATGAGTCCTCTCAAGATGAACAGCTTCTGCATTTGCTTGTACCATTGACATGTCACGTCCAGGACGAGGCGCATGGTGAAGAGGAGGGCAGTCATGATGTCTTCGAGCTCGTTGTAGGCGGCCTGGTGGCATTGACACGCCAGCAGGGTGAGTCTCATGGTGACCTTGGTCACCTTGTGGATGTGATGTAGGTGTCTGATGTGGAGCCAGTTGTCTTTGTTGAAGCTGGCGCCATCACTCTTGGGGAAGCTGCATGGGGCTCCCAGCTTGATCCTGGAACAGGATTGCTCAATGTTGTTGAAGTCATCTTCAATGTTGTTGTTCCTTGGGTTGAGTTGACTTGCAAGGGTGGTGTTGAACCAAGTCACTTGACAAGGGGGAGCATTGGGGTTGTCATCATTGACCTCCTCCTCTTCTTCCTCACCTTCTTCCTCCATGTGGAGTAGGTAGGTGAGTCCCACTCCCCTGCAAGACGGGTTCAGTTGCTCTTGGCCCAGTTCAGGGGCCATGCATAAAAGCATTGTTGTCAGGTTGCATAGGAGGATGAGCATCTCATCCCCTCCCAAGGCTGACACCTGGGTTTGATCCAGGCCATTCATCAACAAAGCAGTATGGCTAGTCTGTGCAATATGTGAGCAACATGGAGAAAAAAGGATGAATATGGGGATTGTGTTTAATCTCTTTTATTTCTTTTCCTAGTTCCATTGTAGCCAACTTGAAAGAAATAATAAATAAAGATTAAACAGAACAGAAGTGTTCTCCTGCTAGGGGGTAATCTACATTACCCTTGGTAATCTGCATTTGCTTGTACCATTGACATGTCACACAGCCAACATGACATTGTTGTCAGCTCTGGAAGCAGACACCAATGCCAGTAGTGTGGGCCGCATGTTTGCATCTGCACCTCGAATAGAAGCACCATCAAGCACAATCCATGCTTGATACAACGTCAGCTGCCATGCGCTGGCCCCGCCATCCTTGTCCCCTGCGTCTCTCTCTCTCTCTCTCTCGCGATGGCAGCAAAGGACAGCGTGCTGACAGTGACAACAGCAGACTTTGAACCAACTCGTAGCAGCCGCGGTGGTGTGCTGGCATCACAGTCTCATGTTGCGCACGCCAGAGCCAGAGTATATGACATGGCCGACATGCTGTCACTCTGGCGCGCAATCACGCACGCTTTCTCCCACACAGCTCGAAATTGGCGCAGCTTTGTCAGCAACAGGACGCCGTCATCACGGCTGTCAGCCCGGTGATCCCTCCCTCGGGCCGCCATTGTTGTCACTGTTGCTGTCATTATTGGTGCAGCATAAAGTTGGCCTCAGCCATGAAACAAGAATACTGCACACGTTAACATCCACCTCTGCCTTTGCCACCCAAGCAGTGCTGTTCCTGCCATCGTTGTGGTCTCTGTCGTCGTCATCACAATCCAGAGGCCAACGCGAAACCGAGCGCCAGCAACACCAGCTCACTGAGCTGCCATTGCCATCTGCCAAACGCGAGCGGCCTGAGTCAAGGATGCCGTCATCATCATCATCGCCATCATCATGCTAGCCATGGCTGGCAGTCCTTTGTGCACACAGACACACAAGCGCCACAATCCAAACACCATGGCTATGCAAGACCATACACTTGTATGCCACCAACACATTCAATTGCCCTGCATTTGCATCATCAGCGCCCGCACAGGCTTGCACTGGCCGTCATCATCAGCATCATCACTCTTGCAGAGCCCCGGCACGCGCATCGCGGACGCGACCCTACACAGCGTGGTCAGTTCCGTGTTATCACACTGTCACCCACATCAACACGTCAACGCAGAGCTCCACTCTAAGGGCACTGCCATCTTTTCACTCACACACGCATGCCCGCTCATCCACACATGCAGCCCGCGTCACCACCTTTACACTGCGTCATCATGGTCAAGATTGAAACCTCGACCCCGCTGGCACCAGTGCCGAAACCTGGGTCACACTCACAGCTGGCAACAGCATCAACCAACCAGCGGCAGCACCGCCCCCCATCTTACCACCACCGCCTCAGCCTTTTCTCTCACGCGCTCAAGAGCGTTGCCCATGGCAAGAGCAGCTGCATCATCACATTCACACACACACAAACGCATGCGCACAAGCACAAACACATGCACACACAAACAAATGCATGAGCACATGCATGCACACAAACACATACCTGAGAGTTGCCCGTGATGGCAACATCCAACTGTCATAGTTGCACCCACATGTATGCACACACACATGCACAAGACATGTGTCCATGGCAACAGTGCTCACATCACAAAGTGGGCTATGCAAATGCGACAAGATGAGGAGTAGAATTTGGTTTGCCCTCCCAACTTGACAACACACCAAGCATGCCACAACACACCAGACATGCTGGTCTCTGCATGCCCGGCATGAGTGCGCACATGCACCAAGTGTTGGCCGTATCTGCCCTAGCTGCCGCCGCCGAGCATGGTGCCTTGAAACGCTCCCCAACCTCACTGGCGTTTGCGTCTTGGTCACGCACTGTTGCATGTGCAAGTGAGTGACTGCACACAAGTGTCTCACGCCATGTGCCACCCTCTACTTGACAATGTGAGGCACACAGCGGGGCCTGGACTATTGCGCATGTTAGCACAGACACCGATGTAATATGCCAACACCAGCCTGACTCGAATCACCCTGCGAGGTTGCGTTTGCGTGAGCCTGGCATGGAAACCTGAACATGAGAACAGGAACTCAGCTGCTCTTTTGTCCACGTCCCTTGTGCCAAGCCCCTCACAACATCCACAAGCGCGATCAAGACACCGCCCGCCCACCCATTCCTCACACCAACATCAATGCATGCTCGCCTACACATGCGTTTTAGCTTGCGCTCACCTCTCATTGCTGCCCATCTCCCTGCATGCTCATGTCATGCTGTGGCACCACAAACTGGCAAGCTCTGTCTATTGCTGTGTGCGCGCACACTCTGCCATGCCTTTCAAAATAAACAAGACAAACACAAGCACCACGCACAGCCTCTCTTTGCCCTGCCCTCGTTGCCACCGTTCACGCCCCCGCTGATGGCACGTCACGGCATACTTGGCACGGGCGCTCATGCCAAACACCCAGACACTAGCATACCTGGCACATCGCGGCATTGTTGAGTCAGTGTCGCCAAGGGCAAACCAAACTCTTCTTGCATCGCGTTTGCGTCTAGCCAAGTTTGTATTTGTGTCGGACCAATTTTGCCCTCGGCGAATCAAGTTGAATTGCATCGCTTCAGCAAGTTGGCAAAGTAGGGTTAGGGTTAGGGTTTAGGGTTAGGGTTAGGGTTAGGGTTAGGGTTAGGGTTAGGG
>CDFC01062070.1:0-10168 GCA_000826385.1 Acanthamoeba rhysodes | reverse complement strand
CTTGGTGCCGAGCTCGGTGTCCTTGACCTTGAGGTAGACGGCGCGGCTCATCACGATCTGGCCGCCGTGCGTAAGAGCTGTGATGCGGGCCGCGGCGTTGACAACCGGCCCGATGTACTCCACCCGCCGCGTCATCGGGTCGCGCACCACCTTGGGCACGCCCATGTGCACGCCCATGCGCACTCGCAGGCCCTTGTACAGCACCCGGTCGTCGACGTCGCCCCACTCCTCGGCGGCGCCCGGGTGCTCCAGCAGCGCCTCGGGCCAGGCCACGGTCAGCAGGCTGCTCTGCACGTCGGCGCACCAGGCCAGCGCGTCGGCCGGGCTCTGGAAGGCCATGCAAAACGAGCCCTCGCCGCTGTTCCGGTCGCGCAGGAACACCACCTCGTAGCCGCGGTGCTCCTGTAGTGCGCTCCGCAGGGCCTCGTTGTGGAGGAGCGTGGCGTCGCGCATGGCAGCGGCGTTGAACTCCCAGAGCGATGCGGCGCGAGTGATGTCGGTGAATACGATCGTCACCTCGCCCTCGGGCGCCCGCACAGCTCCGCCCGCGGCCGCGGCCGCCGCGTGGGCCGACCCGTGCGACGAGTGGGACGAACCGTTGGAGGAGGATGTGGTGGCCGAGGGCAGGGTCCACGACCCGAACATGCTCCCTGGCTGCTTGGGCGCAGTGCGGCCGCCCGACGAAGACGACGAGCCGGTCCTGGAGGTGTAGGCGCCGGCCGATGCCGATTCGCCGTGCATGGCAGACAGGCGGGTCATGATCTCGAGGAACGTCGGCCGGATGGTGGGGTCGTGGTGCCAGCAGCTCGTGATCAGCTCGTCGAACTCGACGGGCCACGCGCCGTCGGCGTTCTCGGGCATGGCGGGTCGCAGCCCGTCGCGGATGACCGACACGGCCACAGCCGACGGGCTGAGGCCCATGTAGGGCTGCTCGCGGGTTAGCAGCTCCCACAAGATGATGCCGAAGCTGTACACATCAGCCAGGATCAGATCGACGTCAGCCGACTCGTTGAGCACCTCCGGCGCTGTCCAGTGCACGCTCCCGGCCACATCGCGCGACCCGCCGCCGCCGCCGCCGCTCTTGCCGATGTCCTCCTTGAACTTGGTGAGACCAAAGTCGCTCACCTTGACGTTCCACTTGGCGTCGAGCAGCAGGTTGAGCGACTTGAGATCGCGGTGGACGATGCCCGACGAATGGAGGAAGTGCATGCCCTTGGAGGCCTGGTAGGCCATCTTGGCCTTGAGCGCGAACGGAATGTCCGGGATCAGTTCGTTGTGCAGCAACTGTGTATTGAAGTCATGGTGTTTGCGTTGTTAGTCGCACGTTCCCCTTCAGCGCACTAAGGGAAGGCTGAGTGTTGTGGGCTAGTGCGTACGTCGAAGAGGGAGCCGAGGGACATGAACTCCATAACTATGCACATCTTGGGCGCTTTGGTGCACGCCGCCATGAAGAGCACCACGTTGGGATGCCTCAACGCCGTCATCACCCGTACCTGCCATCGCAATGGATTAGATCGTCAAGACTGATGGATGACTACATGACGCTGTACCTCTTCCTTGAAGGACCGCTCCATGTCCTTAGTGACGCGGTCGGAGGCCATAACCTTGACAGCCACCTCGGTGCCCTTCCACGTGGCCCGGCTGACGTCGCCGAAGCCGCCCGTGCCCAGGTGCTCGCCGACCTCGAGCTCGTCATACCGAATCTCCCAGTCGTCCTGAACCTGGCCCTTGCGCCTGATCATCACCACCAGGACCACGATCAAGACCACTAGCCCGATGATGATCAGCGCTGCGATCGGCACACCAACACCTGTCGTCACACGTGCGACAGAAAGCGTGTGAGCCACAAAAACAGAGGCAAAAAGGCACATCGTGATGTTAAGTAATATGGTGTGCGGGTCGTACCGACGACGACGGCAATGGTGGCGTCGGCGACGCTCGAGGAGTCAACGAACTGCTCGCAGTAGGTGCCGGTCCGGCCTGACTGGCATTCGCACCGGCTGTCGATGCAGGAGCCGGCGCGGGAGCAGAGGCGCCCGTCATCGCTGATGCAATTGGCCAGCACGCTCGCGGTCACGCCGTCGCAGGTGAAAGCTTTCAGAGCGGTGAGGTAGTCGGCCTCAAGCTTGGCGGCAACCGTGGCGAGCACGTAGCCCTGCCTGCTTGCCTGCAGCGCGGCGGTGGCGTCGTACTGTGTCCAGCGCAGGAAATCGGCCAGCGCACGGGCGTCGTTACAGCCACGCATGGTGCGCTGGCGGATGATGGCTGACGAGAAGGTCGACAGTGGCCAGCTGCGCGAGCCGGGTGGGTTGATGAGCGAGTCGAAGCTGATCCCCGAGTAGTTCGTCGCGGCAAAGCCGTTGATCGCGTTACGCACGGCATTGAGCGAGGGGCGCAGTTCGTTGCCGGCCCGGTTGATCAGCGACGCGATGCCTAGTGTGCGCGCCTGGCGCACGTCGTAGAGCGTCCACATGAAAAACGAGTCGGTAGTCGCGCGCCCCTGGGCAATCACCTCGCTGCTACTCGCCGCGTAGATCGAGCGGTTCGCAACCGATGCTACAGGGAAAGTGACATTCTCACCCACACCGACCTTCATGAAAGAGAGAGCGTGTCAATCACAGAGTCGACAGTGGTGTGCTGTGGCGTGGCATTGCTTGGCGTGGTGTGGTCCTTGGCGTACGTCTGTCGACCAACCAGGAACGAGATCGCTGAGCCACTTGGTGAAGATGGTGTTGATGGAGGTTTGATTCTCGGTGATGACCACGATGGGCCGTGCGGGCAGGAGTGCGGCCACTATGGGTTCGTTAATGTCCTTGATCCGCTGATCCGACCACATCGTGATGTTGTTCAGGTAGATCAAGGCCACCACCTCCGCATCGAGCACCAGGTTGTAGCCAGCCGCCACCAGCTCGGGAATGTTATACGCTACCAATGAATATGAATAAGTCTGGTGTCTGCGTGCGGTCTTGCGGGAGGGAGTTGCGTGCGCTAAGGGAACACGTGTGCGTACCGGGCACCAAAGGAAGCGCTGCGAGCGGTAGCACGGCGGCGTCTTCGATCAGCTGGTTCCAGCCATCGCCCAGAGCGTCTCTCGACACTCCAAAATCTATGTTGTAATTCACGAGCTGGCCCTTGGCGGTATCAGATGTGGCGTCGTAGTACTTGAGCCTGCCCTGGTTGTTCGACCAGGACGACGCCCATGTGTTCATGAGCGTGAGCTGCGCGCCGGCGGCCACGAGCACCGAGGTGGAGAACGCCTCCTCACCGTTGCACTGGACCGTGTTGAGCAGGTCGATGAGCTTCTTGCGGAGGCTCACGTCCAACGGCGCCACGCTAGTCTCGATTGCCACCGTCGATGCCCTGTGGTGAGGTTGAGCGATGTCAATCACTGAAAGTCGCTCATGTGGAGACAGTCAACGGCGCACGTACTCTTCGTTGGTGTGAATCCAAGACACGAAGTTGAGCAGTTCTTGCACGTTTGTGCAGTCAGCGGTGGACACATTTTGGTCCATGGCAAAGAACGTGAGGTAGGCCATGGGCCACGAATCGGTTCCGTTGGCGTCGAGGATGTCCACCGTGAAATCGCCGGCCTCGTAGTCTGCTTGGAAGTCTGTGCGGAGATGGTTGCGTAGGCACAAGGTAAGCCGATGCATCACCAACACAGAACCTAAATTAATTTGTGCAGTGAGACACATACCGGCCATGGCGGACTGAATGGCCGCAACTGTGGGCGCCACCAGGGTGCCGGCCTTGTTGACCATTCGCGCTGCTGCGGCGTCGCCGGTGAGCTCAGCGTAGTTGAGGTAAGTCAAGCCGTACGGGCGGCCCTAAGGGAGATGGCGTAAGTGAATTGGCAAGAGCACGCGGGGCCGGAGCTGCGGTGAAACGTCGTGGGCCCCGTACCTGCAACCATAGGGCCCGAGCGGGAGACGAGCCGCCGGCGCTCTCGGCGTTGCCGTTGAGGGCGGGCGGAAGTTGGCTGAACGTCCGGTTGACCGCAGCGAACTGCGCCTTAAAATCGGCGGAGAAGCTCTCCAGCGTGAGCTTGAAGACCTCCGGGAACGATAGCACAGAGCTGGATTCGGAGTAGCCGACAATGATCGGCTCCGAAGGCAGCTTGGCGGCAATGTCGGGGTTGAGGTCGCGTATGGCCGGGTGGTCCCAAGTGGTGACCTGGCCACCCCATATCTCAGCCAGCACGGTGCGATTCAAAATCTGCGCAACCACCGCCGGAGTTAAAAATGACCGTAGAGAGTTGCCGTGGAGAGGGGATACATACAAGGGCAGGGTCGGTGGAGTTGAGCTCCGGCAAGTTGTAGCCGATGACCATGGCCTGTCCGGCCACGGGGAACTGTACCAGGTCGCCGAACTCTTCCGCCTGCGAGGTGGCAATGCCCCGGTCTGTGACCACGAAGTCCTGCGCAGCGATAGGCGGAAGAAAAAGTCAGTTCCTTGCGGTCACCAACCCGTGGCTGGCGCGTGTGCGTACCAGAAGGCCTTGAGTGTACTGAGCAAGGGCCGAGGTGGCCCCTGCCTCGGTGTAGCGCACACTGGGAGAGGGGGAAACAATGGTGGTTAGTTGCGGCGAGAGAGTGTAGGCGCAGTCGGCGAACTTACGTGATATCGTCGCGGCTGAAGCGATAGCTCTTGGTCCAGACCTTGAAGATGCCGCCCGAGTTGGTACTGCCTGCGCCGTCGAGCGTGATACTGGAGCCGGCGCCTATTGGAATGCACACGCCACTTCCATTAGGCTCTGCCGCATCAAGTGAGGAAGCCGCGCGTGACGCGAAGAGGCGCTAGGCATACCCAGAGTTATGCACAAGGCGAGGGCAAAGGCGAAAGCCAAGGCAACGATGGCGGGCTTGTGAGGCATGATTCTAGTCTACGAGACACTGCGGCCGGCTTCAGTTTGAAGTGGTGGTTGACGATCAGTCGGCTGGGCCTCTCCTATGAGAGGTGTGTCTTAGGCGGCGGTGATGTGTTAAAGTGTTCTGCACACGATGCGGCCGTCCGCTATTTCTACTTGGGCTAGGGCGGCACCAGGCCAACCGTGTTCGCTTGGGGCAACCTCCTGCGATGAACCTGGCACGAGCCGTCGTCATTAGGTGCGCCATACTCTGAAACCTGCACCACCGGTCCGACTCTCGGCCTGATCATCGGGCGACCTCGGTCTCTGCCAGTTTTCGGCCCTCCCACCCACGGCATGTTCCACTGGCAACACCCGAGACAACAGCCCAGGCGTCCACGGGATCGAAGTCCTGTAAAGTTTACGGCAAACTGACGTGAGCGGAGAGCGTGGCGAATGGCGGGTGCTGGACCTTCGGCCAGTTGGGGTGTGCTCTCCAACTTGACAGAGATCGCACCACCTCGGCCAGTAAGGCAAAAGCTGCGTACTATCCTGCAGTTGACACGACGATGACGCAACCGATCGTGGTTGGTGGGTAGCTCCCTCAACTCCGCCAGCGCAGGTGCCACCTGGCAGATTATTTAAATCGAGCGAACAACTTAGATTATTCAAGTCGAAATGTGGGTGAGTGCACCCACATGAAGTGATCTTTTCAACGCACGTCACGCAACGGCAGGGCTACCAGTACTGGAGGAGAGGGTGGGCGCTCGAGCGACGTGACGTTCGTCTTCTTTCCGCTCGCCCCAAAAGCCAAAAACAGGTTATTTTTATTTTCTTTCAAGTTTTCTGTTCTGTTTCTTTTTGGTTTTGCGTTTCTCCTTGACGGCGAGGGGAGGCAAGCCGCTCGCCGACGTGCTGGACGAAAGCTTGGGCGAGGTCCTCGACGCCGCGACGCGCCGCTCCTCATCGGAGTCGCCACTGGTGCCTCTGGGCGACACTTGGCTCCCAATCGCGCCGCCTGACTGAGACAGCTGCTTCCTGAGGTCGGCCTTCGTGGCTTCTTCTCCCTCTTGTAGTTTGCGGTGAGGTTGCGGGTGTGGTTGGTCTCGCTTGAGCTGCGGCGCGGAGATGAAGACGTCGCTTCCGGCACCCGGTGATGAGTCGTCCATGCGCAGCAGGGAGGACGAGGTGGCGAGTCCCTTGCCACCGATGGTGGTCACTCCCCTGAGCGTGCCCACAGTCAGCCGTCGCGAGCGCCGAATGAGGCGCATCATTGACTTCTCGCCGCCGCTCGTGGACAAACTCCCGCCGCTGTCGCGGGCCGCGGGCACGCCGTTGCTGTCTTGTTCCTGCTGCTGGCGCGCGTTGAGCTGCTGGACGCGCTGCTCGATAAAGGCCTTGTGCTTCTTCTCCAGGTCCTGATTGAACGGATTGGCCTGCACTGCCAACGAAAAGTACTGTGGTACCCCAGCCGCTTTTGTTGAGACTCGGTGTGTGCAACAAACACACACGCAACACACGACGGACGACGCACATGACACGCGAAGCGTATTGAGTTGTACCTCGACAGCTTCTTGGGCACGGTCGGGGTCTCGGGACAGGTAGGCGGCGTACTCGGCCAGCACGTCGGCTTGCGTCGAGTCAATCCGCAGAGCTTCCTGAAAGACAAAGAGAGTAGCGTCGGACATGTTGGCCGGATCGGCGCATTCGTTAGCAAAGGCGGACGTTACCTGGTACTGGCGTTCGGCCAAGCGGCGGAGTCGTTCAATGCGGACCACGGTTTCGCTCTCCTGCTCTTCGCCTTCCCGTCTGTACTCGGGCAGGCGCTCTTTTACGACCTCGGCCAACCGGTCGAGAACCGAGGCCAGCTTGAGCAGGATGTCGCAGTCGTCCGATTTCATGGCCAGGCCGGCAAGATACTCGTCCCTCGCCTATTGCGCGATCGGAGTTAAAAGAAGGGGGGGGTGTTGCCTTGCCACTCCCGCACCAAGGGCGGAAGCGTACCCGGTTCAGGTAGACCTCTTGGTGCTTCTTGATGCTGGCATATGACCGCTCGGCGTGTCGCTCTGCCTTCTTGGCGTTGAAGAGAGACACCAGCGGCAGTTGCGAGATCTGCAGCATGTGGGTCAGCCGAAAGAGATCATAAGTAATGAGGGTGAAAACAATGCAGCGGGGATCGATGGCTGGAGTTGGACCGAGGGCGCGATTTGGACAACAGCGTCTTGCGTGGCCTCGATGGAGGCGGCCTCCTCTTCGCCGTTGCTGTTCACCCAGCGCCAGAGCTGGGCCTCGAACTCCTCGCTGAACTTGAGGCCTGCGAGGGCGGTCACGCGCCCGAAGACCACACCCAGGTTCATTGCCTGCTTCAGGTCCCATTCCTTCCCCTCCTGCGTGCGCCCGTACAGTCAACCAACATCTCGTGTAGCGCGTTGTGTGTGCCGTACCTCGTCCGGTGTCAAGGAGCATGGGTAGCGCGTCAGCAGAGCCTTCTTGATGTCCAGTTCCTCACGCAGCGCGGGACAGGGAATCGTAGAGGAAGAGGCTGACGCAAGGGGCGAGTCGGTCGGGAATGCCGCCTCGGCGGCGGCGTGCTCCGACGACGAACCCTCTTGGCGCCAGAAGCGCGGGTGGTGGAGAAGCCGATGGAGGAACGCGCCCACCACGCGCTTGGTATCCCGCTCCCCGACGCTCCGCACTGCCGCCCTCATGAGCTCCCGGAGCTTGTTCTTGAGCACGCGCGACACCATCTCTGCGCAATGCCCGAGGCAGAAGAGGAGGATCGTTCAGTTTTTTGTGGTGGTCGGAGAATCAACAGTGAGCGTACCCATCAGCAGCCATCGACGGAGGGTGGGCTCCGTCACGTGCTTGCGCAGATGGCCGAGGCATCGTAAGTTGATCCCAGCGCGGTGCATGTCGATCACAATCAGTCGTGAGTCCTCCGCCGCTAGCCGCCACATTCTGCGCAGCAAATGAGGGCGTGTCAAGTCGCGCGCGATTGGTATTGGTGAGGTTGAGGTGGTAAAGGTATATACCGCCGTTCGGTGAGTGGTGCGTAGACGAGCCTGAAGAATCGGTCAAGTCGGCGAGCAAACCGAGGGATGACAATGTCGAGCAGGTGCTTCGTGGCGTCCCGCACTTCAGCGTTATGGCCCCGCAAGACGTCCGTGTTCATCGGATCGTGTCCCCACCTGCAGCGACGCCACAATGCACCCTGTGTCAGGCAATCCGACACTACACGACACAGGCGGCATGCCTTACCGAGAAAAGGCGTCGGAGCACAGCGGGAGGTGGTAACCCCGAACAAATTCGGGGCGGAACAGCTGGAAGAGGAAACCACCACGCACACCCGGCGTGGGCGTAGTGGGAGGAAACACGCGGGCCGTGTCCAGCACGTAGAATCGATTGTCCTTCCCGCGGTGGCCCTCTGCCGCGACATAATGTGAGCCGAGGTCATTAGGTGCGAGGGAAGGGGGGTTGGGGTGCGTACCGATATCGCCAGGCCCGCAGATGGGCACCCGGCGCGCAGTCTTAAGCAGCTCTGGCGGCACGACGGGGACGATGTAGTGGGATTTGATGTTGAGCGCACGGCCGGCTTTCTTCATGAGCGCGTTCATCTCCTTGTACTTGTTGTGCAGCGTCTTGCCCCCGTCCGCCGAGCCGTACACGATCTGTTGATTTAATCGGGTCTTATCAGCAAGCCGGGCTTAATAGTTTCTTCGCAGTTGATGAAGGAGGAACGCACAGTGTTGGAGCCCACAGGTAGAATGGACGTGGCACTGAGCCGATAGCCCTTGTAGTCTATGAACAGCCACAACACACGCATGAACAACTGCTTGGGCTCGAGTGAGTTGCAAGAAGTGCGCACCGATGACGGTCATCAAGGGGAAGTGGAGAGTGTTGGGAAAGCGCGAGTTGAGCGAGTAGTTGATGTAAGCCGTGAGGCCCTTGATCTCGTGTTGCGTCGCCTTCATGGCGAACTCGTCGCCGCCGTAGAGCTGCGCCGAGTCGATGGCGAACTTGAAGAGGATGCCGTGCGAGATGTACTTGGCCCCGCCCGCGACTCCGCCGAGGTTGACCGGCGGTATGAGTTTCTTGGCATCCGGCTGCGGGAGCTCGTCGACGATAATCTGCGCCAGCACTTCGGCAATGACCGTGAATTGGTGCACCAGGTCTCCAATCTTGACTGAGGGCTGCTCTAGCGCCAAAGAACGAAGATTGTAAGAACTAGGCGAGACTATGTCCGGGGGGGTGAGTGGTCGAGAGGCCTGACCTTGCTCTTGCCGGCGAGAAGGATGGGGTTGAAAGGTGCGGAGACGAAGTGGTCCTGCCGTGCCAGCTCGCCCACATCGACGAATCGGCCTCGCGGCGTGAGCAGTTCTTCGCGGTGCGACTTCATGACCATCTGGAATTCCTCGTTCCAGTCTCTCGACATACCTAGAATACCACAAAAGGCGTCGCGTGAGTTGAGACGGTAGATAAAGAGGGAGGGAGGGGCGCACCTCGGTTGATGATGATAGCGCGTATCCACCATTGCTGTTCCTCGAAGGAGTTGGTGGCCAGACTCACCATTTCGGGCTTTTTGTCCTTGTTCGCTCTGCACCAGAACACAACATGTGAGTGTGGTACATGCGGTGCACGGTGGGCGCTGCGCAGTACTTGTATTTGATGGTGAAGCCGAACTTGCCCTCCCAGCCGACACCGCGGTTAGCACGGAACTCGCGAACACGAACGATGTCCGTCAGCCCGATGACCATTGTTATCGGCGCCGCATGGTAGTAGTCGTTCAATTTCTGCTTCTGCACTCACAATCCCAAGAGTTATGAGCCACCAGCAGTCACGACTGCTGGGCCAGCCATGCTGGGCGTACCATGTCATCATCCGCAAACGACTGGAAGTGCTCCGATACTTTGTTGATCTTAGCCAGGCTCTGCGCGCTGTAGGTATCCAAGATCTGCGAGACGCCCAGCGAGAGTAGTGAGTGTCGACATACATCCCACAGCAGTGCACGGAGCTGGCCGAGTGAACCTTGTCAGAGATCGTGACTTGATTCTCGTCGACGCTGATGTTGACCGAATCGAACACCGTCTGGGGTGTGGGGATGCCGGTCTTCGGGTCGACTTTCACGCGCACGCTCCACATAAACAATTCGCCTTTCTTGATTGGCTTCGCTAGAGCTCGCAGGTCTAATCAAAGTGAAAAGTGAGCATGAAAATCATCGCACGAGTGACTGCCCAAAAAGACTGGCGGCAAAGGCGACGGTACCGTGTTGGGTTTGTAGGGAGCGTTGGTCCTGCAAGTAGCTCTGCCTGTCCTGCGGTCGAA
>CDFC01062057.1:233726-255147 GCA_000826385.1 Acanthamoeba rhysodes | reverse complement strand
TCTTTGTCATTCATTTGATATCAAATTGTTGCAGCATTCATTCTCACATGATCTGTGGGGCTATGAGGAGAGAAATTAGCCAACATTATATCATGTATGCAGGACAGTTTCATAGCATAATGGGCTTTGGAAATAGCATGTTTGCAATGGGGCAGGTACCTCCATCAGGAGCTTCAACAGTTCCTTGTTGTTGGCCATGGTGATGGCAGGGTGACTTGCACCTACCTGTACAAGAATTGGAAATCAGGACACTCACTTTATTGTGTACACATACACAATGACAAGTTTATGGTGCACATGTACATGATCCACAAAATCTGAACTTAGCTTGTTAGTGATCCTTGAGGAACAACTTCAAAATGCACCTTGCCTTTGCTTTCATGAGCTTCTTGATGTGGATGATGCAGCCAAGATTGCTGGTGTAGTCCATGAGACGAATGGCGCAGGCCTCCTCAGCCTTCTCAAAGACAAGCATCAGGGCTTGCTTTCTACTCTCAAGCTTACTCTCGCTGGCCTCGTTGAATCCTCTCTTGATCATGTTGTTGTTTTCCTCTCCAACATGTGAGACACACATGATGTGGAGCTCAGCATTGAGGTGAGTTCTTCTGGAGCCTCCTAACCTCTGCCTGGACTTTGTTCTCTTTGTTTGTTTCTTCTTCATTTGACACTAGCAGGGAGAAAGAGGATTGAGGGGTATCTGTTATGATTGACAGTTGGGTATCCCTCATAGATCTGGTCAGAGTGGTCTGGGAGGGCTTGGGGGCTGTGTTGCTCTTGGCTTTCACTGACGCCAGGTATTGGTTGAGGTCACTTTCCTTGAAGAGTGCTGCTCTTGGGGATGCATACTTGTGGAGGTTGGGCTGGCAAAATTGCTTTCCCTTCTTCCCCTTGGGTGGAGTGTTCCTCTTCCTATTGATCACCTTCTCACACTTCTCCTCTTTGCTTAACTCTCCCTCTTCTCTGATGTTCTCTTCTTCTTCCTTCCCATCACTATCATTGTCTTCCCCACTGTTGTTCCTTTCTTCTCCTTCAACTACCATCTTTTCCCCTTCTTCTCTATTTATTCCTGTTGTCTTAAGTACACCATCCTCACCATCTGAGAGATCCCTAGCTTCTCCTCTCTCCATCTTGATGGTGTGGTATGTCTGGGTCAAAGTGCCTTTTCGTTCTGCTCCTTTTTTAGTTTTTGGGGTTGGTGGTCTGGTTTCCCGCCCTTTTCCATGGGAGTTGTCCATTACATTATGTGCTGGGGTTGTAGATTGTGAGGGTGAGCGCCCTTTACCTCTCTTCTTACCCTTTGTTTTATTTATAATTGTTCTGTTAGATGTACCTGCTTTTGTTTCTATTTTGTTTGTTTTGTGAGGGGGTGGGGGATATGGTGTAGGGATTTTCACAAGATTCAGCAAACTGATATTATGGGGGTCTGGTCTACTAGTGTATGGAGTGACTGACGTTCTGAGAACGTCTGACTGCTTTGATAAGTGGCTGGTCATCCACGTGATCAGGCAAAAAGCCATTCAATTAAACTGCCATCTGTGGCTCATGAACCTGTTGTTCACATTTTTCTAATCCCTCTCCCCTCCTCCCCCCACTTTTTACACGCAAAATTCTCTACTGTGTTCAGTTTTTTCCAGCTTTTGAAACGCTTCCTGGAAGCGAAACAGCCCATGTTCAGCTTTAGACACCATTAAACAGAGCTCATTTTTGAAGAATGCAGGGTGCACAAGTGCGGGAGTTGGTGGGTTGGTACCTGCGGGACCAGGAGTTGGTGGTGTGCCTCTCGCGCGACTCGATCACGCTGGTGCTGAGCCTGCTGGACGAACTGCTGCTGCGCACCCTCCGGCAGCCGCCGCCTGCGATATCCGCCACCGACCAGGCCTCGGCGGGGAAGAAGCCGAAGCAGAAGCTCGACCCCGAGACCACCCAGCAGAGGTGGCAGGCCCTCTTCCCGAACGACCCCGAGCTCGCGGCCGGGGCGCCCCTAAGTCCCCCGATACTTGTCGCCACAGTCCGCACTGGTTTGGCTCCGCCCCACTTCGTTATTTATGATTTAATTTGGTTATTATTTTATTATTTATGAATTATAACTTTAATTTTATGATGAATTGTGGGATAACTAAAGTAATATTAAAATGAATAATTGCGGGCGCAGTTCTCCAGGAGGACGGTGGCGAGGTGGTGGAGGAGACACATGTGGCGCAGTGCTGCGCCCGGGTCCTGCTGGGCGTGGCCGCCAGGATCGCCACAGTTGGGGCCACAGAAGCCGTCAATACTCGATCGGCCGTCCATGGGTGCGACACACACGCACCACACACACGACAGACACATACTACGTGCATATGGTCACGCACGACACACACGACAGACACACATACTACCGTGTATGTGGCACACGCTCCCTCTTTGGTTTGTTTTAATTCCGACGTGTGGCTGCAGGGTCCCGCCAAGCATGCTCAAGAAGGCGATCAGGGAAGACCCGTCGCTGGGCCCGGTCTTCAAGGACTCTCCCTCTCTCCGGGTACGACCGACCTTCGATGTGGTGACCCGGTCTGGTGGCTGAGGCTCTCTTCTTTTTGGTGGTCCAGGTGGCGCCGCAGAGCCTGGCCGCCCTGTGCGCCACGCTGGTGGTGAAGCACGAGGTGGCCTACCACGACCTGGGCCTGCCCGACGAGGTGGTTGAGGCCATCGAGAAGGTGCTGATGAACCGGCGCTCTGGGTGAGTCATGACGTGACTAACTTGCGAGTGCGTGTGTGGCTTCGGTCGTTGGTCGTGTCGTGCGAACAGAAAGATAAGGCGGCGCTGATGCGCCGCCTGCTGGGCCGGATCGAAGCGATTCTGGCCGCCACGCTGAAGACCCCGCTCAAGCGCACGCCTGCGACAGACGAGGAGATCGCGGCGGCCGAAGAGAAGTTTCAGTTGAAGTTTCCACCCGGTAGAGACTCATGCCAAGCCCTTGCTCATGCAACTCTCGCGCGCTCACTTACTCTCTCTCGTCTGCGTGGTGTGGTGCGTGCATGTTCTCTCCGACCAGAGCTGCGCGCGCTGTTGAAGTGGAGCAACGGAGTGCCGATGGACGCGCCAGGCATGACGACGTTTGTCCAATGCGCGGGGCTCCAGGAGATCGACGAAGAGTTTTTCTACAACGAAGTGTTCCCAACGCTGTTCCGCAAGTACTACTCACCACTCCACTTTTCCTCATCACCAACACCACCACCATCGTTGTCGTCATCATCTTCGTCTCCAGCCATCACCACATCATTAACATTCATTCCTTCATTTGGGCAGGATGAAGTGGATCCCGATTGCGCCGATCGACTACGACTTCTGCTATAACGCCTTGGACATCAAGTCTGGGTACGCACCACCTGTAACTCATCACTTTTTTTATGTGACACTCCAATGATGTGTGTCGACGGTTGTATGCGGCCACAGCATGGTGGTGCAGATTGACAACGAGTGCGGGTCGTCCCTCCTGATCACGCCCAGCCTCATCGACAGCGTGCACGCGTACGCCGATGCCCTGGAACAGCACAAGGTGCCCCATCCCCTGCACTCCACTCTGCGGGGCTGTCCTAAACCGCACACGCACACGCACGCACGCACGCACACGCACCACCGCACACAGGACAACGTGGAGGCGCTGAAGAGTTATGAAGCACCGAAGGACGACGTCTCAATGGATCTGAGCATCCAAGCCCCCGAGATCTTCGCAGCGTTTGCGGCGGAAGACTCAACATGCGCTGACTGAAGGACCACAAGAGCCTTCGCCAAGAAGCACAACATCAGGGTGTTCGGGCGGATGAAGGAAGACGTCATCAACGCCATCACCACCTGGAGGCGCAAGAGGAAGAGGGAGGCCAGGGCCAACAAGAAGAGCTGCTGACGTGTAATGGCTAGAACTCCGCCGGCCAGCCAATCAAAAACAAAAACCACATTTTCTTGTTTGTTTGTTTTGTTTTTAATGACCACAGTGTGGTGACTGCAGTGCGGTTCAAGATATGCTGGGCATACCCCACAGCTACATGGGTGCATTTTTGATGCACATTTAGGCTGGCCCAAATTGCTGCCAGTTCCCAAGATAGATTTAATTCACCTATGTGCAGTAATGAGACTCCAGCCAATCACCACACAGTCATTCTTTACATTCCTGCACTTCGCAGGCGCTGATGTCATCAGGATCCTTTCACATTTTGCTTGGTTTATTCCCAGTTTAAATGGCTACAAAAACAATTTTAAAATCAGATTTGGCATCAAATGATGGGTTGAATTTGAGCACTTTCTCTTGCACAAAGAGTAGTTGTTGGTGTCAGCAGTTGAGTGCTGTTTGAAGAGGGTGGGCAGATGCTGACAAAATCAGTGGTCAATGCGTGGCACACTTAACAAGAAAAATAAATAGAACAAAAGAAAATGAGCATAATATATGGGAAGGTTTTTTAATGTTGACAAAGTGTGTGAGGATATGGCGAAGTGTTGTGAGGGAAAAATGGGATGCAAGGCAAGAAGAAAGGGAGTCATATTTAAGGTGAGTTTTCCATACCAAAGGTAGGTGCATCATATATGACTGTATGGGGTACCTAAAATGCATTAAAAAATAATTTAAAAAATCCATTTCTGGCACAGTAAAATTTTACCTTAAGTTTTTTCCACACCTTAACCTCCAGGTCATATCCTTGATGAGGATATGGAGAATTCATGTACCCAACATGGAAGCTATCCACTTGAACTATGAGGAGTACTACTTCACAACCTGGATTGACTTCAATGATCCAGGTTTGTGGCCAATGCCAAGGGCGTTCTGATACAGGTAAAACCCAGGGAGCTTACTGATCAAGGAATAACGATGTCTAGATCTCAATTGATGGTAGTGCAATGTGTAATACCACATCCAGGCTGGAATTTCCTCACCAACCAAACAGGTAGTGAGTGAATAACACATTGACTCTGACCATTTGCCAGTTGCCAATATGCTGAGCCTCAAAGAGCAGGGAGGAAGGGCACCAAAAAGACCAAGCAGAGCATCAACCTCCATCTGCTCCAAGACAACTGTGTGGGAAGCCCTCCACTGACAGCTGGTCCAGGAGAGTACCTGCAGTGATATGGATACTAGAAACTTTGTTGATTATCACCAGACAAAAAAAAACCTTCTGATGATACTGCAGCGATCACCATAGTATTGCCAGACAAAATAAAACACTGCCAATGATACCACAGCAATCATCACCGGAAAACCAGACAAAATTTAATTCAACGGACAAAAAAAAGTTAACACAGAAATCAATTAATCAATTAATTAATTACTGTCATAAGTGTTTGTTGTTTATTGCATGTCCATTGCTTGAGCCAGGTCTCTAGCTGAGGAAGACCTCACCACAGAGATCTCTTTCTGGATACACTACCTTGTGGCATTTTGAGGTTGAGGATTTGGTCAGGAACTGAACTAACTTTGGTTTGAGAGATTGCTGGACATTTCACTGACCAAATCATGTGCATTCTATATGGAGATTCGGCTAAAGGGAGTGGGTGTGAAGGAAGTGCCAACCTGCAGACAATGATGCCAGAGGAGAAGGAGCATGAAGAAAAAGCTGTGTGAGGATGTTGCTGCTCTTGTAGAGATAGTTATCACCAAGTATGATGGTGAAGTCCTTTTGGCTGGTTTTGTCTTCTTCATCATCCTTTCTCTTCCCTCCTTGTTCTGCCACTCACCACACATCTCCCATGCCCTCCCCAATAACATGCTCTTTCTCTCTGGCATGCCATTGCTATCATACCACTCCTTTGTCACTGGTATTATACCATGCCCATCATCATGGTATCATGGGCAGCTGCTTGATGATACCATGGCATCACCAAACTGCATATTTTTGCTGAGATCAGTACCCCTCCCATAATGAAAGTTTCATTTTTGTTTGGGCTTATGTTTTGACAAGCTGGTCCACCACAACCTGGAAGCCCATGAACATTATAAGTATCTAGGGGTATGGACAAGCATCAAGCTCAGCGCTTCCAAACAGATGCAGCAAACCAAGTTTCAAGCTTTCCTGGCAATTCTCCAGAAAAAGAAGATACCACCCCATCTCCTGGCCAGGACCCTAAATGCAGGAGCAGCTACCCTGGTCACCAAGAGCATGGGGGTACATAGCACCATGCTGGGATCTGAAGGTCATCTTTATTGGAGAGTTGGCAGCCATCCACTTGGCATCAGAAATGGCCCCAGCAGGTTGCAACTTGGAAATCATGACAGATTGCACCAGCACAACACAGGCCATCCAAATCTTCAGTAAGTGGAAGAGAATCCAAAAGGCCAAAACTGAGGGGCGCAGCCTCATCAAGATTATCAGAAACAGGGCCAAAGGCAGGAAGCAGGAAGGCCTCAGGAGGCTAATTTGCAGGCCATCCATGATCTTCAGGGCCAAGACTTGGTAATAAGCAGGCTGATTTTCACTCCTCTAGAGGCCAAACAAAACCCAAGCTCATCCTGCCCTTGATGTGAGTACCTCATGGGATCTAGCCATGCTCATACACCTCACAGGCAAGGTGATAGAAGGGGACATCCAGGCCCTGACCATCACAGAAGACTCAGCAGCTCACATCAAGAAACACAGTCAAAAGAGTCCCATGGTGAATACCTCTGTGACTGCAACACCAACTCAAAAAGGTCACAGCTCCTGACAAGACCGGAAAACCAGGAGGTGGCTGCACACAGCCCGCTACAAGTCACAAGCTCCCAACGCACAACAGATGCACCTGTATTGAGTCAGGACCTGTCGTCCCGTGCACAAACTTTTCTTCAGTCCGCCTCATTCTTCTTCTTCTCTTTACTCGCAAGATGCAGACCCTTGCGCGGGAGAGCGTGGTCTGGCATCTGAGCACGAAGCGCGTGCTGCCTCTCGCGCGCGACTCGCTCACGCTGGTGCTGCACCTGCTGGAGGAGCTGCTGCGCAACACATTCTGCGGCAGCTCTGACGATCACGCCGCCCCACTACCGAACAAGAACAAGAAGAAGAATCATAGGCTCGACCCCGCGATGGTCCAACAAAGATGGCAGGCCCTCTTCCCGCACTATCCCGAGCTGGCGCGCCTGGGCGACGATGGGGTGCACCTGATTATGGAGGATGAAGTCTCAGCCGGTTTGTAGGCCTCGCCCCAGCTGCATCATAATTATTTTTATTCGTTTAATTTATATATACATACATATTTATCATATTAGCATATTTTATCAGGCGTGCTATGCTGTATTTATTTTGTATTTAATGTAGCTCCAATATTTTATTTAATTTTAGTTTTTTAATGGAGCAGTTCTCTGGGCGGACGGCCTTCCGGGACAGGATGAAGTGGAGGAGGCACCGATGGTTGCCCGGTACTGCGCCCGCGCCTTGCTGGCCGTTGCCGCCAGGATCGGCAGCGCCGCGGCCTCGGCAATCCGCCTCACTCAACCGAGTGCCAGATCGTACGACACACACTCGACACACTCAGCACACACGACACATTCAACTCACGCCGTAACCGCGCCAAAGTCGTCCGGCCAAGCACTGATTCGTGCAAACCACGCGAACAGTCTCCCGCCGGCGGCGATCAGGAAGGCCATACACGACGACCCGTCGCTGGCTTCTGTCTTCAAGGACTCTCGTTTTCTCTGGGTACAACCTTCTTGATGACCGCGAGCGCTGCACAACCAGCAAATGGCTGCTGTGCGTGCGTGCGTGCGTGCCGTGTGTGCCGTGTGTGCGTGCGTGCCGTGTGTGTTGTGTTGTGTTGATTTCTTTGGTGGGGGCAATCAGATTGAGCCGCAGAGCCTGGCTGCCCAATGCGCGACCATTGTGGTGGAACACGAGTTGCCCTACCACTACCTTGATCTGCCCGACGATGTGATCGAGGTCATCGAAAAGGTACCGGAAGCCCGTCGCTATGGTGCCTTTGGCTTTGGTCATCTTTGAAACGTATGTGTCGCGGTGTGCCGCGTGTTCAGAAAGATAAGGTGGCGACAATGCGCCGCCTGTTGGGCCGTATCGACGCGATTCTGACTGCCACGCTGCAGACCCCACTCAAGCTCGACCCCGTGACGAACAAGGAGATCTTGGCGGTCGAGCAGAAGTTTCGGATTAATTTCCCGCCCGGTAGACCCTTTATGCCTGGCTCGCGTCCTCCATGCGATGTGTCGTGTCTCACGTCGCGTGTGCGTTGTCCGGTCGTGTGCGGTGGTGCGCACGCGTGTGTGCCAGAGCTGAGGGTGTTTTTGATGTGGAACGACGGAGTACCGAGCGACGCGCCTGGCATGGACAAGTTCGTCAAGTGTGCAAGCCTCGCGGAGATCTACGAAGCGTTCTTTTACAAATTCGACTTCGCTCGCCTAATGCGCTGGTACTTACCACTGCCTCTCTTCCTCAATGGCACAGCCTCCGTCACCATCCGCACCATTGCACATCACAATCATATCTTCACATTACCAGTACCCACTACAATTATCATCGCCATACACGCCATCGCCATCGCCACGGCTAGTAACAGAAACAACACGATCGCTTCACAGGATGGAGTGGATCCCAATTGCTCCAGTCAACTTCGAGTTCAGCTACTACGCGTTGGACATCGAGTCTGGGTACGTACCGCACCCTACCTCAATACCAAGGAATTCAAAAAGGATTCTTAAGAGTACAGGCACAGGATGGTGGTGCGGATCGACGATTTCGACGGTCTGGAGACCCGCCTGGTCGCGCTCAGCTTCATCGATGGGGTGCGCGCCTATGTCGACGCCCTGGAACGGCACAAGGTGCCTCCCCCCCTACTTCACTTCCGCTAGTGTCCGTCTCGAACCTGAACCACACGGCACACACGACACGCTCAGGACAAGCTGGAGGCGCTCAAACCGCGAGAAGAGGACTACGACTTGGGCGACCTGCGCGTCGAAGAACGCGCTATCTTCTCCCGCCTTGAGCCGGCCCTGAGGCGTCCCAACAGTCTGTTCGCCAACCCGTCGGTCTTGTTCGATGGTAGTGAAGGAGAAGAAGACGACTACTGCAACAGCAGCAGCGACGACGACAGATGCAGCGACGATGGCGAAGATAACCAATACGACGACGGCGAGTTCCGACTGAACATGGGCCGCCTGAAGAGGCACAAGCTGGCCGAGCTCCGCCTGTTCGTCAAGAAGTACGACATCGCGGTATTCGGCCGGATGAAGGACGACCTTGTCGATGCCATCACCTCGTGGAAGCGGCGTCAAGAAGAAGAAGACTCCGACAGCAGCGCCAGCGACGTGTAGACAAACATGTACATGAACTATCATCGACAAGGACAAGAGAAACACGGGCGTGTGCACTGGTTGGAAATTTCCTTTCTGGCGAATTGATTTTTATTATTTCCAAGAAATTGAGTTGTCTTTTTCCGGTTTCTGTAGCACTTTGCATCCAAAGATCTGCTAGCAGTAGAGCCGTGGGGTGTACGTATGATGCAGGCGGACCTGCTGGCCAGCGTGCTGGATGCCTACTTTGCCCAGCCCGAATCAAACTTCGCCACCTGCGTGCGGCGCATCGTGCGGGCCGAACTCCAACTGCTGCACCCCGGCACCTGCACGTATGCGCTCCCCACCCAACCTCTATTACTTTTTTTGTTTATTTAATTGTTGTTTTGATCATACCAAGCGACTCGATTCATTCTTATTTTATTTCTTATTTATTTATTTATTTGGTGGTGTAGTGGAGAGAATGGTGAGGAGAACGACATCACGATACCCCTCGACACGCGAGGTGGTAGCGACTCGTCGCCACCACCCACCGCTACCCCTACGGCCACGACCCGGCCGCGAAGAAACCTCGAGCCGAGCTTGGTAGCCGCCGCCGCCAACACCACCCCAACCAAGGCGGCCGCGTCGCCGACCTCCGGTACGCTGAGCGACGTCGACTACGACGATTCGTTCTTTTGCAGCGTCGACCTGGAGTCGCTGGTCGCTGCCGCCACTGGTCGCGGCGACCCCTTGCCCAGCCCCATCCTCCCCGACGCTGACGGCTTCGACGCGGCCGTGGACGCGCCGGCTCGCGATCCCGCGGCTTCGCCGATGACGCCGCCGCGCGCTGTCGCCATCAACTACTCACCGGCGGTAATCGGCCCCGCCGCCGCTGCGTGCGTGGCCGAAGCCGAGGGGCCGCTGCCTGGACTGGGACTCTCGCCATCGACCCCACCGATGGGGGTCGGGGGCTTGCTGACGACGTCACCGCTGAGGTCGGTGCAGACGTCGAGTGCATTCTCGCCCGCGAACGGCGCGCTCTCGTTTCGCCCGGCGCAGGCCGCCGCCGCTGCTGCCACGCCCATCGCGACCACCTTCGCCGCCGCGCAGGACCGACTGCCTCCACCGCCCGTCAGCGACATTTCATCTTCTCCCAAGGCATCGCCGGTAACAGCCGAGAAGAGCGAAGACGACAACGAAAACGAAGAGAATGAAGAGGAAGAAGACGGAGCGGTGGAAGAAGAAAAAGAAGATGAAGACGAAGAAGACTTTGGCTTTAGCGAGACTTTGGATTATGAAGAAGACGATGGCGAAGGCGAAGGTGCAAACGAAGAGAAGGAAGAGCAAGAAGGTAAAGAAACGCTGATAGACGAGCTGTTTCCGGAAGACACCCAGCAACGACGGAGGCGCGAGGAGAAGGAAAGTCGGCGGCAGTGGCTGCGTGACTTCCACCCGCCAGGCGTACCGATACCCGTCCTCCCACCCGAGATCATACTCAACGTACGGAAACACACACCACACCACACACACCACACACCACACGCTTACAAGCTGCGATTTCATCTTGCAGATTGGGTCGTTCCTCGAGCGGCGCATGGAGAGCTACGCCCGTTTCGCCAGCGTTTGCCAGGTGCACACCCCATTTGTGTCGACCTAGATTGCGTGTTTCATTGCAACTGACCGCGTGCACAAACTATCGATTAGTATTGGCGCAGCGTGGCCACCGAGGGCGAAGAGTGGGAGCGCCGCTACGCCCAGTCGTTCGGGGGACCCTTCCCGCGTCTCCTGTTAGACAAATACGAAAACTCCTCCTATGTACCTCTTCCCCCCACCCTCCACCGAAACCCGAGTCGGAGCTAAAAGTCCAGCTCGGACCTACATTTGCAGCTGAACGACAGCCTGATGGAGACGCAGGAAGGTGGTGCCGACGATGGCGTTGCAACACCGGCGAAGACAACGATCCCGCGCAACAAGTGGTACCAGGCCTTCTTGTGGACCTACCGCCAGCATCGGGCCATCGTGGAACGTTACAAAAGATCGAAGCCCACCGCGAATCAGCGAAGGCGAAGCGCAAGGCAGGAGAGGCGCAAGAGGGACGAGCTCGACCGGGTCCTGCTCGACTGGGCCGCCAAACACGGGCACCCGGTGATCGTGCGCAAGGTGATCCGCGCGGTGGCCCAGAAGGCCCAGCCGGCCAACACCGGCGTCGAGCGCTACCTGCTCCGCACCAACCCTCACTGGGACAGCCCTCTCCACATGGTCCTTGCCTCCTCCCCGATTTTTCGCTCGTTCTCGTCGCTTTGTTCTTTCTCCCTCACACAGGCGGTGTGCCACACAGGCGGTGGAGAACGGGCACGAGGAAGTGGTGCGCATGCTGCTGGAGGAGGGCGAATTCAGCGTGCGTATGTACAAAATGCGCTGTCGCCCGATGTTGATGGCCTGCCAGTTCGGGCGCCTCAGCATCGCCAAGCTCCTCGTCCAACATGGTACATGCCAGCCTCATCCGGTCCACACGGTACTCACACAGTACACACGACACACGTTGCTGCAGGGGCTTTGGCGGACAAGAAAGGCATGAGTCGCTATAGGACTGCGCCGATGCACGAAGGTCGCTCCTCTTCGTGTGCTCCGAGACCCACGCAGTGGCAGCCTGAACTGATGTGTTTGTAATGTGTGTCACACAGCTGCGGCCAAGGGGCATCTGGAGCTCGTAGAGCTGTTGCTCGACAATGGGTGCGACCCCAACATGCGCGCGTACGTTCACCTTCTCCTCCGTGTCTCCTACGTGCAACCCACATGTTATTTAAATAAGAAAGTGCTCTCCGTTGGTGGCTATCACAGGCACAGCACAACAGCGCTGGCCGACGCGGCCCTGCACAATCAGATCGAGGTCGTGCGATGCCTGCTGCTCCGAGGCGCCCAGCCCAAGCTGTGCAACACGCCCGTCCTCCATCTTGCCGCCCGCAATGGTTCGACCGAGGTACAGCCCTCTCTCGCTCGCGCGCACTTTTACTTTCATTCATTTGTTGTTGTTGTTAATCATGTGTTGTGAATCATTGGCGCAGGTGGTGCAGCTGCTTCTCGCTCATGGGTCCGATGCGACGGAGCGCGTGCAGATCGACAGACCCTATGGCCAGTACGCGCCTTTTCCGCACCACCGTTCTGTTTCTTCTTTGATCTGATCTCCAGCGCGTGGTGCCGCCGTGTTACACACACACACACACACACACACACACACACACACACACACACACACACACACACACACACACACACACACACACACACACACGCACGCACGCATGCACGAGCAGCGCAATCACGGCCTACGAGGCGGCATGCTCGGAGGAGGTGCGGCGCGTGTTTCGCGAGTACTCGGCGCGCAACCGACGCCACAGCAACAGAATGAAGAGCCGTACCCACCCGACAGTCAAACAGGAATTGATGGACGAGTACGACAATGATGAACAAGAAGACGATGATGAAGATGAGGAGGAGGAGGAGGAGGAAGACGACGACGACGACAACGAGTCGAGGAATGATATGAAGAAGAACTCGGATGACGAGGATGATAGGTTGGACGATGAAGCGGACGAGTCGGCCTGCCTCGACCGACGCAAGCGACTCCGTGGCAGAAGAGCGAAAGCAAAGAGCGAAGACGATGCGATGACGGCGCTGGAAGAGGAGATCGAAGCTGCGACCAAAGCAGAGCCGGTGGACCAGAAGAAGAACGAAGACGATAACCACCTCAACGACGAAGAAGTCGATGACGGCGGCAGCGGTGGCGGCGTCGAGGAACACAGGGGAAAGAAGCGCCCCGCGGCCGTGCTGCTCGATCTGGACGGCAGCCTGGCGCTCGACGAGGAGCCGGACAGGAGCGAACAAGACGCCCAGCCTCCACCACCCGACGCCAAGAAGAAGAGGAAGAGGGTCGTATGCGACGACGACGACGACGCCGAAGACCGTCCAACCGCGGAGACGGCCACCACCTCGGGTAGAGCCTGACCGCCCGACCTACCAATGGGAAAATATTATTTTAAAAAAGAGCTTTTTGGACGAAGGCGAGTAGAGGAAGAAGAAGACGTGAGTAGTCGTGGGAGGAGAGTGTCCAAGAAAGAGAGAGCGGATGCAGGGAGGAGGGCAGGACTGGGAGGCCCTGGGGCGCGAGGTGATGTCGCCGTTCTCGATGTTCCACCAGGGCCCCCGCGTCATCGTGTTTTCGGCCCTCGAGCTGCTGGAGCAGGCGCTACACGGCGCGGCGGAGAGGGTGTTCCGGCCTGCCTTCGGCGGTGGATGGGAGCAGGGCGTGCTCTGGATGATGTGGAACGCCAAGTCCCAGGCCGAGCGGGCACGACTCGAGAGACCATCGACTCTGGATCTCCTGCAGCTCTGCAAGGCGGGCAAGAACGTGGACCTCTTCCGCGCTTTCCTCGCCAAGGCCGGGATCCGAAGGTGCGACGAGACTCGGTTGCCGCTGCTGGGTGGTGCGCTCTGAGCGTGTGGTGAAGGTGATCGATCGTAGCTGATTCTCCTCCAAGTGCTGTGCTGGACCAGTGCCAAGCTCTGCGCAATGCTGTGTGTCACAAGGCTCCGCTATCGGTGTTGCAAGCACGCAGCGTACGCTGCGCCCGCTTGCACACGCGCTGGGTTGAATGGAGAAGCTTCAGTGGTGCTTGACTTGATCTCCCGCTTCGCAGGCACTGCACGAGATTACCGGCCTGATGTCCGTGCTGGGCGCAACCAGCCAGGTACCTGCCAACCGCCAAGGGGACTCTT
This sequence comes from Acanthamoeba rhysodes, assembly GCA_000826385.1. NCBI lineage: Eukaryota > Discosea > Longamoebia > Acanthamoebidae > Acanthamoeba > Acanthamoeba rhysodes. Next base: position 241,150 of record CDFC01062057.1, on the reverse strand, counting down.
CATGCAACCTCACTTGTGTGTGTTATGTGCCACGTTGCACTCACTGCAGATGGAGAAGGTGAAGACCCTGAGCAACGGATTCGCACTCTTTCGCCAGAAGCAGCAGGAGGCCGCCGACACCCTGCCCACCTCAAGCTCCTCCACCTCCACCTCCACCACCTCCACCCCTGCCTCCACCGTGCCGACCTCTACCTCCACCTCCACCACCTCCGCCACAACTGCCTCCACCGTGCCGACCTCTGTCTCCTCCACCTCCACCACCTCCACCACAACTGCCTTCACCGTGCCGACCCCCGCGTCCTCTACCTCCACCACTCCTACCCCCGACTCCACCGCCACCGCCACCGCCACCTCCAGCGCACCGCTACCGACGGCGTCAGGCCCGGCACCCAGCACTCAGCCTGGAGACGCGCCGGCGAACCGGGGTAAGGCGGCCAAGCGCCAGCACGAGCGCGAAAACGAGGAGGACGTGGCGGAGGCGAACACCAAGAGGACGAAGCACCCAGTGATCTACATCGACAGTGAAGACGAAGACGAGAAGGAGGCGGTGGTGGTCATCTACATCGACTAAGGGGAGGGTTGAACCGAGCTCTCTCCCCTCTCTCCCATCCCTGTCGCTTTCACTTTCGCGTGTAAATAATTTAAAATTCATTTTTGTGGGTGTCGACAAGGAAAATGAGGAAAAAGAAGAATTATTTCTCTCGGGCTTGATTGCCCCATCTCGAGACTGCGCAGAAGAACATAAAAATGGAGGCCGAAGTACCGCCGAATGAGACGCTCTATGTCAACAACTTGAACGAGAAAGTGAAGCGAGACGGTGCGAGTCCATTAATTCTGGCTCCATTCGCGAATAATTGACGCGCAAATAATTGTTTAAGATCTGATCTTCCCGCAATGGACTAATAATTGGTGGGTGCAGAGTTGCGGAAGGCTCTCTACGGGCTGTTCTCGCAGTACGGCACTGTGCTCGACATTGTGGCCCAGAAGTCGCTCAAGCTGCGCGGTCAGGCCTTCGTGATCTTCCGCGACATCGGTTCAGCCTCCACCGCCCTCAAGACCCTCCAATCCTTTGCCTTCTACGACAAGCCCATGGTGCGCCCCCCCCCCGCGATGGGATCCAGATTTCATTTCACGGCTACACCACAATTGCGGCACAATCGTAAATGCTCTGGCCGCCAATCCTGCAACCACGATCGTTCGATCATCATTATCATTACGGCCATAATCTTACTTTGTGATTACTCCTCTCGTCCACAGCACATCCAATACGCCAAGAGCAAGTCCGACCTGGTGGCCAAGATCCGAGGAACGTTCGTGCCCCGCGAGAAGCGGCCACGAGAGGAGAAGCCCAAGCCGAAGCCCAAGAAGAAGGAGACCCCCGCCAAGGTACACACACACACACGCTACACACCACAAGCTCATCGTGCACACTCCCTCCTAGAGGGAGAACTGCGCTCGCGCCCCTGCTGACGGCATTCCGTTCATTCCCTGTGCGCAGAAGCCGAAGGACGAGGCGTCGCAGGCCGCGCTCGCGCCCGGTCAGGCTGCCCCCGGCGGTGGAGCGACCGGACCGGCCGCGCCGCCCCAGCCCAAGCCCAACCCACCCAACAAGCTGCTGTTCGTGCAGAACCTGCCCGACCAGACCACCGAGCTCATGCTTTCCATGCTCTTCCAGCAGTACGTCATCACCACCATCGTCAGCATCTACATCGTCAACGTCGCGATCACCGCCAGGCTAACGACTCGTCTCGCCGTCGTCTTCCATTGTTTCGTCTTCTCCCCCCCCCACAGGTTCCCCGGCTTCATGAAGGTGGACATGGTGCCGGGCAAGCAGGGCATCGCGTTCGTGGAGTTCAACTCGGAGATGGAGGCTGCCGTGGCGATGACCGGTCTGCAGCACTTCAAGATCACGCCCACGCACCTCATGGTCGTCTCCTTCGCCAAGAAGTGATGAGCTTTCACTTTCACTCGCGTCATCGTCACAGCTGCCTCTCCCGGTCCCTTCTCCCCTTCCACCCCTCTTTCTTCTTCGTCTTCGTCTTCGTCTTTATGTTATCATAATATAACAAACAACATCATCCACATTAGTTGCGCGCGTGCGCATGCGCGTGTCGTGTCGTGTCGTGTGCCGGTGTGTGCGATCAGGCTCAGTAGATGCCGTTTTGGGCGAGCATGCGGCGGAAGCCGGGCGAGTTGTGGTTCACCTCGTTGGGGCGGAACGGCGGGTCGATGTCCCAGTAGCTGTCAAGCCCTCGGCCGCTGATCCGCCGCTGCGCCACCATGTGCGTCCTGCTCCGCATCCTGTAGCTGTCGGTCTTGACGCCCACCTTCTTGTAGATCTTGTTCAGGTAGTAGTCCATGCCGTTGTCCCAGTCGACCATGCCCTCGCCCAGCTCCACGGTGCTGTTCTCGGGCTGCAGCGCGATCCTGAACAGCGAATCGCGCACCACCACGTCGAGCCGCGTGACGAGGTCTTCGTCTTCGCGCGACAGCTGCATCGGGAACTGGGTGAGGCCCGCATCCTCGGAGAGCCACACGTCGCGCACATGGGCGTCGGTGTAGCGCAGCGGGATGCCGTTGTCGGGGTGGTCGAACGGCTTGTCGGACTCGATCAGCAGCGACATGGCCTGGTGGGCCGAGTCGGGCGCGTTGCCGTGGAAGAACGAGCGCCGCACGGAGATCCGCTCGCCGACGAAGCTCGCGGTGAAGTGGAGCGCCGGCGAGCAGCGGCGCACCTCGAGCTTGGCCAGGGTGGTCGAGTTGATCACGTTCTCGAACGTCAGGCCGGCCTTGTGGTTGTCACCGCAGTCGATGATCGCACGACCTACGCAGCCCATGCACGCGTCAGCTTTGTGCGACACAACACACGTGGCACACACACACGGCACGCACACAGTGGGATGCAATGCGCACCAGAGTCAGAGGTGGTGATGATGAGCGACTTGAGGTCTCGATCGGCCCGCAGGAAGAAGCTGCCGCGGTGGACGGTGTCGCTCTTGAGCTCGATGACCACCTTCTTGGGGCTCCAGTGGAACTTGGCGCTGCTGCCCTGCGGCGCCTTCGGCTTGTCCGCCTGTTGCCCCAGGGCGAGGGCGTGGGTGGCCTCCTCCAGGTCTGCGAAGCACACGCCGTTCATGCGGACATCGCACTTCTCCTCCTCCTTCTCCTCCTCTTCCTTCTTTTCGTCGTTGACGTCCATCCATTCGATGGGCTGCTCGCCGTAGTCCACCACCACTGCCGCGTCGGTTTCCTCAAGAACCACTTCATCTTGATCTTCTGCAAGGTGTGGTGTCACAGAAGAGAACGCTCCCAGGGAACAAGAAGAAAGCATGAAAGAAGAAGGGATGAAGGTTGTGGCGCAAGAAGTGGAGGCACACGCACCTGCTCGGGAGATGGAGCAGAGGCTCAGCAGAAGAAGAAGGAAGGAGATGCAGAAAAGAAAGCACCAGGACTGCTGCATGCTGGCTTTTTGTGGTTGTTGGGAACAAATGCGGTCTGTGGAGGTTCAGCAGGGAGAGGTTGGTTGGTGAGAGTTGTTGAACACCTCCTGCGATTGCCAGCTCACAAGGTGACGTCACCCTCCCTCCCCCCCCGAACGTGCAGACGCGTCTGCCTAAACTTGGGTGGGAGCTCAAATAAGGAAAATGTGGTGGAATTTCTGACGTTCCGGGTTTTGCCGGCAAAATCCTCCTGCCTGGTAAGGACCAGGTTCAACCCGTTTTCTTCGATCCCCACATCCACTTCGATCGACCAACTGAGAGATAGAGATGACTTCGGTTTCTGCCAAGCAGTGCGGCAATACGGTGCCGGTGGAGCTCTTCATCACGACCGCCACGGCTTCGCTGCCCGTGAAGAAGGATCAGCAGTCGCTCATCTTCCTACTCGACACGAAGAAGGTAAAGTACGACTGCTTCGACGTCGCCAGCGATGAGCCCAAGCGTCTGGAGATGCACCAGAGGAGCGGCCAGAGGAAGCTGCCCCAGCTCTTCGTCAATGGCAAGTACATTGGCGTACGTTCGCCCCTCATTTCTTCACGATTCCTAAAGGCACGTGATCTGATATCTTTGTACGAGCAGAGCTACGATGAGGCGCTCATGCTCGAAGAGGAGGGCCAGTTTGCTCCCCTCCTCAACCCATAAAGCCCGACTTCTTCGCTTCGGCTCTGTATGGTACGACGTCAGTTGTTTCTCTCGCTCCTTTCTTCTGATCTTCAGGGCCTTTACGCTTTCATTTGTGTACACGAACAGATTTAGTCTTTCCTTCATCAAAAGGCCGCTTCCTCGACGTAGGATGCTTGGCGACCGTACCTCTCCTCCTGTTTGTGATTTTGGAGCAATGCATGAATCTCTATTTAGTGGAGAGCCTCTCAATCTTCAACGACGAGTCTTGTCTCCTCCTCCAGCTTGCTAGGCTGCTGTCTTGCTTGCTGAGCGCGGGCTACATGCCCGTGGGCTTGGTCTGTCCTCTGTACTTCCTCGTCAGGCTCTCGATGTTGTCTTCGCTGTACTTGGAGTCCTGCGCGGCCTGGCACAGCTTGATGTTCGTGTGGACCTTCTCGGCGCCCGCCTGGAGCGTGGCCTCGTGCATGCGCCTCAGCACGCTCCACACCTCGTCGGGGCTCCCTGTTCACAGTACAGCCAAAGGTAAGTCGCTACTCCTTCTCCTTCTTCTTCTTCTTCCGCAGTACTGTCTGCTTCTTCATGATGAAGGTGACAGCGCGACGTACCTTCAAGGGTGGTGCAGAGAGGGCTCACCTCGTACTTGAGTCCCGACTTCTCGACGATGGAGATGGCCTCCTCCACGTTGTGGTACTTGTTCCTGGAGTTGCCCTCGGGGAAGGGCAGCGTCTCGATCTCGACTATCATCTTTCCGCCGCGGCTCATTCTCTTCGCTCTCTCTTCGGGTCTAGCTTGCTTTGCAGTTGATGTTCTTGTTGGTGTTGGTGTTGCGTCGTGTTGTGGTTGTGGTTGTTGTCATCTTCTGAGTTGTCGTGACTTCAGTCCTTCCCCGTGCGCTCTATGTCGGCCACCCTCCACGACCAACCACCGCGTCACCACCTCCCTTCTCTGCCCCTTCCTCACCACATTCCGCCTCCTTTTCGCTGGTTCGATTCCCGTCAAATTCGATACATACATGAAAATTCAAAGCCTTGCAGGAAATGTTTCATCCCTGATGGTTTATTAATACCGCCATGGAACTATAGTTTAAGTTGTGCAACTATTAGGAGATGAAGAGGAAGGCTGCCTCCCAGGCTGTGACCCAAACCCCATGGTGGACAAGGGAGGAGCAGCAGCTGGCTGAAAAAAGCCCTTTGTTTGTGGGAAGAGGTACCTCTAGTCCTTTGCCCATGGGTTGTGGCTTGGTTGTTCTTAACTCCTGCCCCCCCCTTCTCCCTTAATTGCAGATGAAGACAGCCAGCCTCTTGAACAGCACGAGCAGCTGACCTTGCAGGGCCTCTTCCCCGAGCTGGTGATGCATCTGGCCTCCTTCCTCCCCTTCCGCGCGCTCGTCGCACTGTCGCGCGTGTCCGCGCGCATGCGCTGGCTGCTCCTGGCCCACCACCCGAAGGCGCTGTGGGGCCCGTGGGCGGCCAAGCTCTGCCAGGGCCACACGCTGGACGCGGCTCCGGAGCGCGTTCGAGCGCTGCTTCTGCGCGACCCGCTGGCGCTGCTGCGTTCGCGCCTCTACCTCAACTCCACGGCCTACGGCGTGGTGTGGCTCGACGGGGAGCACTGGCGCGAGGTGGACGCCCCGTCCGCCCGTGGCCGCGTGTACCACCTCAACTACGTCTTCTGGCTGGAGGTCAGGTCGCTGGTCCGCTCGGTGCCGCGCGGCCGCTACCGTGCCGAGTGGCGCGTGCGCTTTGTGTCCAACTCCGCGGTGGACTTCACGGCCGAGTGGAGCGTTTTCGCGTTGGCGCCGGAGCACCGCGCGGCCGAGGTGCACAAGCTCGACGGCCTCTTCGGCGCCGACCGTCAGCTGGTCCGCTTCGGGCAGGACAAGGACCAGGCGAAGCGGCTGCTGGCGCCGTGGGTCGGCAAGGGCTGGGTGCTGGTCCGCACGCCGGTCGTCACCGTCGCCGACGACGACTCGACCGTGATGGGCTACCTCCTGGGCGGCAACGCCCACGGCTTCCGTGACCTTGAGCTCGACTACCTCCGCCTGGTGCCCTGCTCGACCCAGGGTGAGCCCGCCTCTGCTCCCGGCGACGAGCCGGTGATTCTGCTCGAGTAGCCGCCACCGGCGCAATAACAAGAGAACATAAATAGATAACTAAAATAAATAAATAGATATTGAATAAATAGATGTAGAATACAGGGGAGGGCGGAGGTCTCGCTCAGTTGTCAACGCGGACGGGCGGGCTGCGACCGGTGATGGACTGGAAGAGCTTCCTCCGCTCGAACCACGTCGATCGCTTGGCCTTCCTCTCCTCGGCAGGCGCAGGCGCCGCCGCCATGCCGCCGCCCTGGGCCTCCATCTGGCCAGATTCCACCATCAGCGGATAAGTACGACGCGTGTCGTGTGCGGTGTGTGCGGTGTGTGCGTGTACCTCGACGGCGTGGTCTCCGTAGTTGAAGGCTTCGTGGGCCTGCCTCTTCTTGTAGACTGCGACGGCGCCCACCACGACGGCTGCGGTCACGCCCGCCAGCAGCACCACAGCCACGGCGCCGCCCACGGCAATGCCGATGATTGCTCCCGTGCTCAGCACCGCGCCGCCGCCAGCCGACGCTGTCATAAAAACAAAGAAGTTAGACACAACCGCACACACATCACACAACGCACGACACGACACGACACGACACGACACGACGTACCAACGCTGACGCCCGCGGCAGAGGCGGCACCCCCGGCAGCGCCGTAGCTGACCGTGGCGACGAGGTTGACCGTCTCGGCGCCGTTGGTCGCCACGAAGTCGACAAACACGCTCTGGCCCGACGTGACCTGCAGCGTGGCCTGGTTGACGCTCGACACCGCGAAGCCCGAGTGGGTCGTCAGCGAGCCCACCGGCTGCGCTGCTGCCGATTGCCGCTTCGTGGTCGCGTTGCCGTTGGTGGTGGGCAGCGCCAGCGACTTGCCGGCGTAGTCGTCCTTGTGGGCGTTGAAGTGCCACAGCTCGAGTGCGTACTGCGAGCTGCGCAGGGTGACGGGGTGGTCGGTGGGCGCGGTGACAGGCGCGCCGGCCCGGGTGTTCGGCGTGCCCGAGTCGGCCGCCGCGGCCGAGACGCCGCCGAAGCGCTTGTTGGTGCGGGTGAACCCGGCCGCCGACACGTAGCCCTCGATGCCCGCCTGGTTCACGCCCCGCTTCATACGATAGTAGCCTGTTCGTGGCACGAGCAACGACCTGAGTCGTGTTGCATGTTTGCGTGTCGTGTGTGTGTGTGTGTGTGTGTGTGTGTGTGTGTGTGTGTGTGTGTGTGTGTGTG
>CDFC01062057.1:222438-233676 GCA_000826385.1 Acanthamoeba rhysodes | reverse complement strand
TGTGTGTGTGTGTGTGTGTGTGTGTGTGTGTGTGTGTGTGTGTGTGTGTGTGTGTTGCGTGCGTACCCTTGTCGCCCCACCGCGTGCTCCACGAGTTCTCGATGAGCCAGTAGTCGACGCCGTTGACGTCCGTACCCCAACTATGACACACACACGTACGAACACGCCGGCGGCGTAAGTGCGCGTGCGGTCATGCGAGTGTGTGCGGTCATTGCGTGTGTGTGTTGCGCGGTGTACCCGACGACGGAGATGGCGTGGCCGCCGACGTAGTCCGACGCCGACGACGAGCAGGTACCCGGCCAGACCTTGCCGGCGTTGTTGCGATCGCTGTAGAAGTCGTAGAAGCTCTGGCACACGTCGAAGATGGCCGTCACCGGTCCGTTGTTGTAGATCTCCAGCCGCGTGTTGTCCACTCCCGTCACCCGGTACGCGCTCGACGCCCTGTACTTTTGCGCGCTCGACCCATCATCGCAACCCGACTGCACGACACACGACACACGACACACGACATGCATGGTGAGTGCGACGCACGACACACACGACGCACGACGCACGACACGCACGGTGAGTGCGACGCGAGTGCGGTGGGCGAGTGTGGTCGTCAACGTACGTTGCAGGTGGGGTTGGCGTCGCAGTTGCCGTTGTAGCAGCGGTAGCGGCGGCAGCCGGCCGAAAGGGCCGTGGAGGAGGCCGACGGGAGGCCGTTGTCGCGGACCACCTGGGCCGCGCGGTAGGGGTCGCCGCCGTTGCAGCCCGTCGCGCCGAACCACACGAAGCCCTTCCCGCAGTCGAGAATCTCCTGCGGCGAGAGCACCGGGCGCGCGCCCTGCGCGTAGCACACGCGGTCGGCGTTCGCACTGGCCACGCAGAACGAGTAGCAGCTGCTCGTGTCGCGTGTCGTGTCGTGTCGCGTGTCGTGTCGTGTCGTGTCGTGTGACGGCGTGTGTCGTGCGGTCAGAAAAAGACACGCGCAGAATATTGCACAAGCGTGAGCGGAGCGTACCTGCCGCACTGGCCCTGGTCGAGAATACCGGAGAAGCAGCCGGTCTGCTGGTGGAAATCGAACGAAGCCGGCACTGCGCACGCAAAACATGTGTCAGCACGACACGACACACCACACACGACACGACACACACGGCATGCAGCGGGGGGAGCACGCACGGCACGAAGCGCTGTTGCAGGCGGGGAGGCCGTTGCTTGCGGGCGACGGCGATGGCGACGGCGACTGCGACGGAGCGCTCGAGGGGGAGGGCGAAACGCCGGGCGGCGGGGCGGACGACGGGGTGGCGCTGGCCGACGGGGCCGCAGGCGAGGGCGAGGGCGAAGCAGCCGGCGACGGGTCGGTCACCACCAGCGTGATGAAGGTGGCCTCGGTCGAGTTGGCGCTGGAGCCCACGGCGTTGTGCGCCACCACCACCACCGAACACGACGTGCCCGGCGAGATTCCTATACCAACCGCACGTACCGCACGCGTGTCGTGTCGTGTCGTGTCATTGGAGTGCGTGTGCCATATGAGTGTGTGCGTGGTATGAACGAACCGGTGAAGGTGATGCTGGTGCCGCTGGTGACTTCGGCGGGGAACTCGGTGCCGTAGGCCCGGATGTAGACGGTGTAGCCGGTCAGCGCGCTGCCGCCGTCGGTGGCCGGGGCCGCCCACGAGATGGTGGCCGACGACGTCGTGACGCCGCTCACCGCCACATTCTGGGGCGGATCCGGCACGGTCTCCACCGTTCCACCCACTTTTTCGCCCGCCCCAACAACGCATCGTCCACGTCAGCAGCGCGGGGCGAAAATGAGGGAAGGAATGTGGGGCGAACCGGGAGTCGAGGTCCAGTCGGTCGAGCACGAGCCCTCGCCAAAGGTGTTGAAGTAGCCCGTCTCCGGGAGGCGGTAGACGCCGCCGCTGGCCGACGTGAACTGGAAGTAGTACGACCTGCACCCGCTCCCGGCCGCCGACACGGCATAGTAGTTACCCTGCAACCATCACACGTGTCAGCAGCGCACCGGCGGGTGATTCTGAGTGAAAAGATTAGAGTTTAGTTACCTGGTTGCCGGTGCCGGCGTCGAGAGCGAGGTCGAGCGGCGAGCCGCCGACGAAGACCTTGGCGCTCTGGGGCGCGCCGACCGCGTCGTAGTAGGCCGCGAAGAACCGCACGTTGCCCGATTGGATCAGGTGAGAGCCGGACGCGATCGGATTGGCGTAGGTCTCCGTGTTGCAAGCGCCGTAGTCGGTCGTCCTGGCAGTGGTCAAAAGAGAGTCAAAAAAAGCGCCGAATAACGAAGAACGAAGAACGAAGCGCGAAGGAATTCGTGAGAGAAAGAAGGTACCAGTAGTAGTAGCCGGTCTGGGCGTCGGCGCCGTAGCCCACGCCGAAGCGGCTGTAGCTCGACGACAGATACATGTTGCGCAGTCCATTGCATGTGCTCCCGCTGCTGGTCTTGCCACTCGCTGCGTTGTGTGCGCGTGCGTGCGTGCGTGCGAGTGTGTGAGTGTGTGAGTGTGTGTGTGCGCGCGCGTGTGTGCGTGTGCGTGTGCGTGTGCGTGAAGTCGTGTGAGTTTAGCAACTACAGTGCACCGAGAGGGCAACCGAGAGCAGCATACCGGGGCAGCAGACGTAGTTGCCGCTGGCGTCCTGATTCCACCCGCAGACGCCGTCGCTCACGGCCGTCAGCGGGTCGCCGCTGTAGGCGTACTGCAGGCCCTCGCCCACGAGTCTGGTGACCGCCGCCAAATTGGTATACGATTCAACCACACGCCACGCACTCGTGTCAGCGCAGAGCGACTGCAGTCGCCGCGGTGCGGTGCGTACCCTGTGCAGCTGTAGATATTGCGCACACGAGTGTACCACGCGGTGCCGTCGCAGCTGTTGAACTGGACCGCGTGGCAGTTGTTCTACAACACAGGAAAAGAACGACACGTGTCGCGGTGGTGAGTCACCATCACAGGTGTCGAATCGGGCGCGCAGGGCGGGTGGATGTACGGCGAGGTCCTGGGAGTGGCCCGACGCGGCCTCGGAGAGCTTGGGGTCGAAGTAGAGCGGCAGCTGCGCGGGGAGCCCGTCGGCGATGCCCGACGCCGGGTAGCCCGCCGTGGCCATGTAGGCCGTCGCGAACCCGGACGGACCTGGCATGCAAGGTATACGCGGGAAAACGTACACGTCATCAGCTCTCTTACATCAACTCGTCGGCGACCTAAATTGTAAGAAGAGAGAAGAGAGAGAGAGAGAGAGCGGTCGGTACCGACGCGTGCGGCGTTGATGAGGGCGCCCATGGTGCGTTCCTGGTAGGAGGGGCGGCTGGAGACGGGCTCGCCGTAGGCCGCCGCGCGTGGCACGAGCGCGCCCGCGACGGCGCAGAAAAGAACGAAGACAAAAAGATGATGGTGGTGCATCATCGGCTCTCTCGGTCTTCCCGTGTCTCCCTCGACTCGTTGTTGTGGTGTTGTGGCGGGAGAGAGAGTACGAAGTGTGCGGCCTTAGGCTGTCGGAGGTAAGCCAATAAATGGGGGCACCCAACGGGGTAACACCATCGATGGGATTGGTCGTTTGGTGATTGCGGGCGGATAGGATTGGTATCCTTTGGCGTCAATTTGCTGGTCAACCAATCCGAAAACAGAGCGCCAGGTGGTCAGCTCAAGTGTTGATTGGTCGGCGCTCTTTTGGATGTAATCTGAAGGGGAAGGCCTCTACCATAACCTGGCCGGCAGTGCGTGATGACGTTGAGAACGCACGCGCCAGTACCGCGGCGGTGATCTCACTCCCACGTTACTTCGTCTTCGTCAGCCCACGCGTCGCGGTACTGCCGCTCGTCGGCCTCGAAGTCGGCAGCAGCCGTGGCCTCTTCGTGCACCAACGTCGGCGCGCGCCAAGATGACGACGAAGACAAATTGGTTGGCAGTGCAGATGACGGTCGCGGTTGCGGCGGACCGGTGCGTCGGAGGGCGACCGACGACGAGAACCGCCGGTAGTACTCCAGCACCCTGCGTGCGGTGGGGTGCCGCCGATTAGTCCAAGATCTTCGTGACCAGTCGCGTGCGTGTTTACCTGGGGTGCGCTCTCACCTTGCCCGCCTCGAAGCCCATCAAATAGAGGCCCTCCAGATTCTGGGCTCTGCGTTTATGGGCGGAGTTGGGTTGCGTGGGTATGAGCGTTTGGAGTACAGTGCAGCATGTGCGGTGTCATCAGCATCAGCAGTACCGAGACAGGGCGACGTAGGCCTGGCCGTAGGCAAAGACGTGGCTCAGGTTCATCTCCACCTTGCTCAGCGTCATTCCTGGCACACGTGTGTGCGTGTGTGGAGCGTGCGTGTTCGTGAAGACGCCGAGCGAAAGCGCGTGCGAGTGGGTGTGGGGGTCGACGACGACGATCAGCAAAAGTGGCAGCACGTACCTTGCGACTTGTGGATGGAGAGCGCCCACGCCAGGCTGAGAGGAATCTGCGTGCGCGAGGCCACCTTCTTGGGTCCCACCTCGGACTTCCACTCCTCCGGTAAAATGATCCTGCAAGCGCCGCACGACACGCGCGACACGAGCGCACACAACAGAACTTTGGCAAGTGGTCGCGGGGGTGGGAACAACGGGAGAGGAGAAGAAACGAACCGTTCCAGGCCGGTGGTGAAGCGCACGACGGGGTAGTAGGTGGCGTCGAGGACCACCTTCTTCCGCTTGGCCTTGCCCGACGAACTCGTGCGGCCCGCTACCGTCACCTCGCTCGAATCGCTCGCGAACCCTTGGGGTTAAGGACACCCAACGGACGATCGTCAACGCAACGCAACGCAACGCAACATGGCAATGGGTTGGCTTGTTTACCGGTGACTACTCCGCGAGCGCCGTTCACGAGTCCGCCGCTGAAGGCCAGGTTCATCAGGAGGATCACCTAAGGTCCTTGGGAGTGAGTACATATGCTCGTGTGTGTGCGTGCGTGCGTGTGTGTTGTGTTGTGTGTGTGTGTGTGTGTGTGTGTGTGTGTGTGTGTGTGTGTGTGTGTGTGTGTGTGTGTGTGTGTGTGTGTGTGTGTGTGTGTGTGTACACAAAAGAGAATGAAGTGTCACCTGGGCGCCCACTTTGAGTTCGAGAGTTTCGGGCGCGGGGCAGTATTTCTGGAGCTTGCCCAGAAAGGGCTCCTTGCCCTCGTCCACCGCCTTGAAGAAGTACTGATGCACATCACACACCCGCACAAGTCAGCTCCAAACGCAAACGCAAACGCAAACGCGAGCGTACGCTTTTGCCAGGGAGCGCGGCGAGGCACTCGTGGTTCCTGTGGGCCACCTCGCGCCGCGTGGGAAAGAGCTGCGTCGGCGGTATGTCTTCGTCTCGCGGCACCTCCTCCCCCTGCCTCGCCGCACCATCACGCTTGGGCGCACTGCCGCCGCCGCCGAACCCACTGAACTCGTCATAGTACGCGTCGTAGGGCTCGTCTTCGTCGTTTTCGTTTTCGTTCTCTTCAGCGCCGCGGCCTCGTCGCTCAGTTGTCGCACGCGCGGTGGCGGCCTGCTGCGTGTTGCTGATCATCCGCTTCAGCTGTCTGAGCTGGTCGTCGACCTGCTTGCGCTTCATCGAGCGGCGCACGCACTCTTCGAGCTTCGACCGGGTGTCGAACGATACGTTGCCCACGCGGATCTCGTTGAGCAGGTTGATGAACTCGGTCTCCGACTGACGGAACACCTGTGAAGCCCTCCACGTCAGCGCCTGTATGTTCATCGCGCATGAGCGTGCACGATTACCTGAGTGAGCTCCACGGATTTCTGAACGACGCGAGGCCAGCACTCGCACTCGAAGCACAGGTGTTTGGCCATGACGGGCGGTAGCTGCAGGAAGTCGCCGCAGAGGACCACCTGGATGCCGCCGAACGGTCGCTCGTCCTCCCGGATCTTCCGCGCCACGTACTCCACCTTGTCGAAGAATTCACCCGCCAGCATCGAAATCTACATGTGTGCACGTGCGGTTCGTTAATCGTGTGCGGTGTGTGCGTGTGCGGTTCGTTTTGTGTGTGTGTGTGTGTGTGTGTGTGTGTGTGTGTGTGTGTGGTGTGTGTGTGTGTGTGTGTGTCCCGCATATGCACGATGATTGGTGAGTGAGGCGCACCTCGTCGATGACGATCACCTTGACCTTGCGCCACCGCTTCACGGCCACGGGGTCCTTTTTGACCTTGAAGACCAGGCTCTCGGCCTTGTACTTGGCCAGCCCGACGCCGGCAAACGTGTGCAGCGTGATGCCGCCCACCTGACACGCGGCGATACCCGTCGACGCCGTCACATACACCTGCACACGACCCACACATCAACCTCCGTCGCGTCGCGTCGCGGTGTTGGAGCGGTACCGTTCCGGGCGGCTGGACCTTGCGCAGTCGAGCCACGATCTCCTTGAGCAGCAGCGACTTGCCCGTGCCCGCACTAAAAGTAAATTAATATAATGAGAGATTAATCTTTTAGATTGAATAGATAATAATGAATAGATTTGAAATAATAAAAGGCGTACCAGCCGGTGAAGAACAGGGACATGCCGGAGAGGGCCATTTGCAGGACCTGCTCCTGCTCGTGGGTGAGGGCCAGGTCGGGGTTGCTCTCGAGCGGGGAGGGCTCGGGCTCGGCGTCGGGCAGGGTGTTGAACTCCTCCTCGAGCATCGAGAAGTCGCTGTAGTACTTGAGCGAGTTGGGCACGTCCTCCTTGGTCACGTTGGCAAACTTCTCCGGCACCACATCTAGACACCTGGACCTCTACACGGTCAGTTGCGCTGCAACGACACACGACACACGACACACGACACACGACACACGACACACGACACACGGCACACGACACACGACACACGACACACGACACACGACGCATACGGCACGAAAAAACGGGACGGACCTTTCGCCGACGCCGCTCATGCTCATGGTCAGGGAGAGCCCGCCGGCAGCCGGCCCGCCCACCGTGGACGAGCCCAGCGCCGGGCCGGTAACTGCAGTGTTGGTCACGGCCGTCTGCATGGTCATGATGCCCGTGTTGAACCGGGTGTTGCGCTTGAACGACCCGATGTGCATCCCCTGATGGTGATGTCGGGTGTCGACACCGCACACACATACACGTCAGCACGACCACACGCACACGTCAGCAGCACGAATTAGGGCAGCGGGAGACATGACAGGGGAGCGAACCGAGACACCGATAGAGGGCGGAAGCAGCGGCTGCGGGGCGGGGCTGCGCAGCGGAATGGCGCTGATGCTGCTGGTGGGCGTGGCCAGCGTCGACGAAAAAGACGACGGCGAAGGCGACGGCGACGGCGACGGCCGAGGCCACGACGACGACGAAGAAGGAGAAGACGGTGACGAAGAGGAAACGAACGTCTGAGTAGTGGGGATGAGGCTATCCAGCTCGCCGGCGATTTGCGAGAAGAAGAGATCGTCGTCGTCGTCGCCATCGTTGCCTTCGGACGTCGGGGCGTACGCCACTGGTCGAGGAGCAGCCTGCGACGAAGCAGAAGCAGAAGAAGAAGAGGAGGATGAAGAAGAACCAAAGGAGAAGGCCCGCTTCCCTAGTGACGTCGGAAGAGAAGAAGAAGAGGAAGAAGAGGAGGATGAAGCAGAAGGAGTAGAAGAAGAGGGAGGGCGTCGCTGCAGGTTTTGTAGGCGGCCACGGGCCGAGGCGGCGGCGAGAGGCGCGGCCGGACGGCAGCCACTGCTGGGAGGGGACGGACTCGGCTGGGTTGAAGAGGAAGATGAAGAAGAAGATGAAGAAGAAGATGAAGATGAAGAAGGAGCGGCGGCGGAGGAGGAGAGGGGCGCAAAGGATGGATGATCCACCCGAGGCCTCTTCGCAGCAGGTGCCTGCAATGATGAGGATGAAGATGAGGCTGATGTGGAAGGGAAAGGAGATGGTCGGCGAATCGTTGTCGATGGGGGGCCAGGCTGCGACAGAGATGTCCGAGGGCCACCCACTGCAGTAGAAGATGAAGGAGATGAAGAAGTAGAAGAAGAAGATGAAGAGGAGGGGACCGCACGCAGGGGATGCGGCGGGTGGTGAGGCGGTGGTGGTGGCGCGGTTGCGGCAGGGGCGGCGGCCATCGGCGGCACGTTCTGGAAGCTGGTGTTGCAGAGGCCATTGTTGGGAATGCTCGACATGGACTTTGTCGTGTTACGGCCCCGCTTGAAAGAACCCAGGCTCAGCATGATCGAACTCGATGGCCCGCCTCCTTGCATTGTCATTCTCTAGATTTTGAACGCGGAGCAGATCTTTTGGGTAATTTATGTTTCCTGGAAAAAATTATAATTACAAACTACACAGCTGGGTGCTGGGCACCCCCATGGGAGGCCTGGTTGTGCAGCAATATGGGTTGAGAACTGTTGTGGATAATGATCTGGAACCTTGCAACAGGAGCCACCTATCTCCACATGTAAATAAATTTGGACAGAAGAAATGAGAAGTGACCACCACAAGGGTTTCAACCATCCCTGTGGGCAAGTGTGTTTCCTGTGTTGCAAGGTTGACAGATCTGGAACAAAGAGCCTTCTGGAGTGGACACCAACAGGGACAGCCACACACCAGCTGAATGGTGCTGCCTTCTTGAAAAATCGGTGCCTATGTGTATGCAGCAATTTTCAATGGACAATTTGGAGATTTGGTGGAGTTTTCACTGATTTTTGACACTAAAGTTGTTGTGTTCATGCGCAAAAGTGACGATTTCACCAACCCCAGCAACACCTTCTCACCTTGACAAGGTGCAACACATGTGCCCCTTCTTGAAAATACACAAGGTGAATCTTGCACCCCTCCCCAACACAAAACTGACCCCAAAAAACAGCCCACCAGACTTGGACCACCCTATTTTTAGTCAGTCAAAATCACACTCCCCTCAATGACTGTGACTCTCATTTCATCTGGCCAGAGGTTATGTTTGGGTGAAGTGGAGTGCATTGAGGATGTATGTGATCACCAGGAGTGCCTTGTGATGGCTGACAGTCTGAGCTTGTGGATTGGTTAAATTGGCAGAGAGCTGTTGTTGCAGCTTGGTCCACCATGGACCAAGCAAACTAAGTAATAGCTTCACATTCTTTTGGTAAATGATTTTTCTTCAGGTCGTTTTCTTCAATTTTTTTGTGCATTTCTTCTTCCCTTTGTTCTTCTTTAGCCTCATTTCTCTCTTGCTCCTCGTCTCCCCTTTATTACCTATGTACATTGTGTTGTCTTGTCATCAATCGTTATGACAGTCATCCTCCTGGTTGTCGCGGTCCTTGTCGTCGTCATCGTAGTCGGCGTGAGCACCATGATGGCCATCATGATAACGGTGGTTATCATGGTCGAAGTCGTCGCCACAATGAGCATTGTGGTTGTCGTGATCGTCGTCGTCATGGTCTGTTGTAAGCACGCACATAGGCGAGGCTGTACTCATCGCCGTCGGATGCGTGGCTCCGTCCAACGTGCCCATAAGGCTATGCGTCGCTGAGCGGCGTCGACATGTCTCTCCCTCACGTGATGCGCTTGGACGTCCCCAAGGCATCGATGTGCATAACGGACGGCGCGGTCGTGCCGCTCTGCCCTTGCTCGGCCAGCTCCGACAGCATTGATGTGTCGGTGAGCCTTACACGCTGCGACGGTTCGGAGGCGTTGCTGCGCATGATGCGCTGGGCCGGCGTTGACGCGTTGCTGAGCCAAGTGCGCTTGGACAGCTGCGTGATGCACTTGGACAGCCATGAGGCGTGGCTGGGCCTGATGTGCTGCTGTGATGTTGTGGACGTGTCGCCTGTGCCGAGCTTGGACGGCTCGGAGGCGTCGCTGTGCCTGGCGCGCTGGGCCGGCGTAGATGCCAGCGCGTGGCTGAGCCCAATGCGCTCGGACGGCACTGAGGCATCGCTCTGCTCTGACGGTTCCGAGGTGTCGCTGGCGTGCTGGGACGGCGGCGACTCATGGCTGCGCCCAATGCGCTTGTGTGGCTCCGAGGGCTCGCTCTGATCGACGCGCTGAGAAGGCGCCGACATGCCACTCTGCCCTACGCGCTCGGACGGCTCCGGGGCATCGCTCTTCCCCGCGCGCTCGGACGGTTCCGAGGCGTCGCTACGCCTGGCGTGCTGGGACGGCGCCGACGCATGGCTGTGATCTGTGTGCTGGGACGGCGCGGGCGTGTCGCTGCGCTTGGACAGCTCTGGGGCGTCGCATCGCCTTACGCACTGGGCCGGCGCCGACGCATGGCTGCACTCAAAGCACTCAGACGGCTCTGAGGCATCGCTCTGCCCCACGCGCTCGGACGGTTCCAAGGTGTCGCTGCGCCTGACGCGCTGGAACGGCGCCGACGTGTCGCTCTGCAGGCGCTCGGACAACTCCAAGATGTTGCTGCGCCCGATGTGCGCATAAGGATCCGACGTGTTCTCTACGTGATGGGCCGGCGCCGCCGTGTCGCTCTGTACGCGCTCGGACGGCGCCGACGTGTCTACGTGCTTGGACGGCGCCGATGACTCAGAGGCGTCGGTGCGCCCGATGCGCACCGACGTGTGCTCTACGTGCTGGGCCGGCGACACGTGCTCTCCGAGCTCCGACGTGTAGCTGTGCGCTCCGAGTTGGGCCGGCGTCGACTTTTCGCTCTGCCCCACGCGCGTGGGCGGCTCCAAATCGGCACTGCGCCCTTCGTGCTCCTGCACATGATGGTACTCAGATGCCTGCGTGTCGTTGTCGTCGTAGTCGTCATCGTCGTCGTCGTCTTTCTCTCCTTCCTTGCCCTCGTGCTCCTGTTCGCACTTGTTGTCCTGACCATGCGTATGAGCGTGAGCACGACCGCGCGTAGCTTCCTTGTCGTCGAACTCGCCGTTGGCCTCGTTCTTTTCC
This sequence comes from Acanthamoeba rhysodes, assembly GCA_000826385.1. Taxonomy (NCBI): domain Eukaryota; phylum Discosea; order Longamoebia; family Acanthamoebidae; genus Acanthamoeba; species Acanthamoeba rhysodes. The sequence continues at coordinate 222,878 of CDFC01062057.1, read as the reverse complement.
TTGTCCGCTTCCTTGTTGCCGGCCTTTCTGTCGGCCTCGTTACCAACCTTGCGCTGGTGCTCACGCTTGTGCTCGGACTTTAGCTCGTGCCTATTATGCCCGTCATGGCGAAAGTGGCTGTCGTGGTGGTCGCAGCTGTCGTGGTGGCGGCGATCATAGTGGTCGCGGCTGTGGTGGTGGTGATCGCGGCTGTCGTAGTGGTGGTCGCGGCTGTCGTGGCTTACGTGGTGGTCGCGGCTGTCGTGGTGGTGGCGGCGATCATAGTGGTCGGGGCTGCCGTGGTGGTCGCGGCTGTCGTAGTGGTGGTCGCGGCTGTCATAGTAGTGGTCGCGGCTGTAATGGTGGTCGCGGCTATAGTAGTGGTCGCGGCTATGGTAGTGGTAGCGGCTGTAGTAGTGGCCGTGACTGCCGTGGTGGTCGCGGCTGTCGTAGTGGTGGTC
>CDFC01062057.1:193900-222376 GCA_000826385.1 Acanthamoeba rhysodes | reverse complement strand
CGTAGTAGTGGTCGCGGCTGTCGTAGTAGTGGTCGCGGCTGCCGTAGCGGTCGAGGCTGCCGTAGCGGTCGAGGCTGTCGTAGTGGTGGTCGCGGCTGTCGTAGTGGTCGTGGCTGCCGTGGTGGTCGTGGCTGTCGTGGTGGTCACCGTTGCGCTGGTCGTCGTGCCGGTAGTAGTTCTGGACAGTGGAGAGCACATCTAATAGCACCTGCCTGAAAGTGGGAGAATCACACGCAGGAGTGCGTTCAACGATAACCACAACACGCCGCACAACACACGCAAACGCAAACCATGCACACGACGCACCGGGTTTTCTGCCAGGTACGGCCACGTCGCCAACGGAATTCTTGCCAATGGCCCTCGTCGACGATCTCGCGAAGCCACTCCGGTGCGTCGTCCGCGGCGTAGTTGCGCCCGTTGAGCGTCACGCGCTCTTTGCTCTCTGTCCTGTTGGCGTACGCGACCCACTAACGGTGGGCACAAAGATGAGCGAAAAGAAGAAGATCGAAGTGCGAAGAGCGAAGAACGAAGGAAGATCGAAGAGAGAGAGAGAGAGAGAGAGCAAATGTCGTACCAAGTCACAAGCTTCATCCACGACTCCCACTATCTTGTCAGGATTTTCGCGCACGAAGGCCAACGTCTTCTTGGTCATCTGCGCTACGTACGGTGGTGTGGCGAATCGTCGACGGTACTCGGGAGCTGCAGCAGCACCCCGACCACGACCAAAGCCGCGCAGGCCAGGGGGCAGAAGGGGTGACACGGCGGAGCGGCCGCGGCGGATCATCGTTGGTCGGTGGTTAGGGTAGGCGGTGCGGAGGGTACTGAAGAGGAATGATTTGTGTGGTGCCCAGGCCCGTCGCCATCGTCTCGCGGCCCAGAGCAACGGAGCCACAACGTACAACGTCGCTGGCACGCAAGAGAAGTGATTTACTTGCATTGCGAAGAATCTTTTGGTTGGCGGTTACTTTTGGCGCCAACACTTTAGCGCCAAAAGTGAAGTTATTCAAATAATTTTTTAATTTTTTAATAGTTATTGACGGACCTGGATGGAGGCGAGGGGCACGTGGAAGTTGAAGCTCTGTCGCTCGAGGAAGCGCAGGCGGGTGTCGAACGTATTCACCAGCTCGGCGTACCTGTCGTACTGGTGCAGCACGTTGGCCACCAGCCCGTCGTCGTTCAGCACCTGCAGCGGCTGGCCATCACGAATTGTGAGACAACACAACACAACACACGACACGACACGACACGACCAACTACACGCACACGCTCACGCTCACGCACACGCACACGACATGCACACGCACCACAGCAGCACACGCACACGACCAACAACACGACACAACAGATCGAAGAAGAGTACTGGGGACTGGGTTTTGAATTCGCCGAAGCTGCCGACGGTGAGCACGGGGCTGCGGGCGTTGTCGAGACGCACGAGCCGGTCGTGCCAGTCAAGCCGGTACACGATGTACATGTGGACCGCCTGATCGAAGATGTCCCGGTCCACCGTCTCCCCCGCCGCCCGCTCCCTGTGTCGCCGCCCCACCCCCAAGCCCCAATGACGTCAGCACTTGTCGCTGAGGCCAGAAATTAAAGTGCGAAGGAAGGGGTACCGAGATTTGTGGCGGTCGATGACCTTGACGATCCAGGCGTTCATGCGCTGGAGGTACCACAGCATCTGCTCCGTGCTCCCGAACGTCGTCCCCGAACAGATGATCTTTTCGTCTGTCGCCACCAACATAGATACAACATTAACATTAACATCATCATCATCATCGTCATCATCGGCATCATCGGCATCATCGGCATCATCATCATCATCGCCGTCACCATTGTCTCCTCAGTTATGGGCCAGGGCGAGAGTACCTTTAATCTCGGAGAAGCCGTCGTCGCCGAACGCGAGCCTGACCCAATCGGCGTTGGTACCGTGCGACGCGATACTGAACCATGGGTTCTCGAGCGGCACGTACAACTTGTCTTCCAGCTCTGCAAGCGTCATGCGCCGTGCGTGCGGTGCATATTGTTAGCTTGCACTTTCATGTCAAAGAAGAGGCTTGAGTGTGGGAGGGGGAGCGCACTGGGGTGCGCCCAGTCGAAGGGGTCCTTCTGGAAGACCACGTCTCTTGTGTCCGTGATCAACACATCTGCCCACCACTGGCTGTCAGTCGCGTGTGTCGTGTGTTGTGTCGTGTGTCGTGCCATGAGTGTCGTGCGTCGTGTGTGTCGTGTGCGTCGCGTGTGCCATCAGACGTACAGTCGTAGAAGCTCCCGTAGGCCGTCAGCCACAGCTGCATGATGTGGAATCTGTGAACAAGGCCGATCAGCCAACACCCCCCCCCGGGCAACATGTGCTGGGGTCTATAAGGGGTTTACCTCCGATTCATGGCTTTTAGCTCCGGCATGGGTGGGAACAGCAGGCGCTCGACCATCAGGTGCGGCAGGGAGCCCTTCTCGAAGTAGGGGAACTTCGAACTCACGACCACCGTTGTCACGTTGTAGAATCTGTGTGGGCAAGCGCACACAGCCCGTCAGTCGAATGCAGCTGCACCGCCCACACGACGACACGACGACACGACGACACACGACGACATACGACACACACGACACACACGATACCGTAATCGCTGCATGAGTTCGTCGTCGGATTGGGCCTCCTGCGAGACGAACAGCACGACATCGCCCTGCACGCACGCAGTTTGGTGAGCCACTTCTCAGTCCTATAGCTCATACCGCACGACACGCACGACACGACACACATAGCGCACAAGGGCGCAAAGGGCAAAAGCGCAGCAGCGTACGGCAAAGTTCGTGTAGCGGAGGGAGACCACGAAGTTGCGAAGGGCGTCCCATCGGTAGCCCGTCGCCATGCCCATCACCACCGGCTGCCCTCTCCCCATTCAAATTATTAGCCAATTATTAGACAATTATTTTAATAAATTGAAAATTCAACAAAGAAAGTGAAATTCTATTTATGAAATAAAAAGTCAATTATATCCCCATCTAAAAATGAATAATAAAATAGGAAATAAAATGTACCTTTTTATCGAAAGCGGAAGGCGGCGCGGCACGCGGGCCGCGGCCATCGATGTCGGAGTCGCCGAGTGGTGGCGGCTGCGGCTGTGGCGGGAGGAAGTCGAGGGGCAGGGGCCGCCCGAGGCCCGGCAGGTCTGTGCAGTCGTCCAGCCCGGAGGCGCCGCGGTAGAGGAGGTAGCCAATGATCCCGCTCTGCAGGAGGAGCGCCGCGGCCACCGCCAGCACGCTCCGCGGGCCCAGCACCACCACGCCCCGCATCTTGTCTCTATCACCACAGGCGTGGGCCAAGGTCTCTCTTCGCGGACGTGTCAAAAAAAACACGGGTGGCGATTTTCTTTTCTCTTTTGTTTCGCAAATGAAATTCTGACTCCCAAATTTCTTTTCGGAAAGAAATTTGGGAATCTGAATTTCATTTGCGAAACAAAAACGAAAAACGAAACAGAAAATTGGAAATGAACTGCCGCTTCTGTGCGACGCTTGGAAGTACGGCACTCGGCAGGAACGTGGTGCCGCCGCCAAACACGTGTGCGCCTCGACGAGAAGCGGACCTCCCGACAACCTCGGCGGTACAAGGGGTCGAAGTGGCCGGTAGCCACGGTTTCCGCATGACACCACGAACCGCTCAACACGAACATCGAATTCGAGGTCACTCACATCATCACCTATCCCACCGGGCTCGGCTCGTCGCACAGGCGGACATCACTTGAGATTAAAAAAACGAGCCTATAGGCGAGCAAGCTCGAGGCCACTCGTGTTGCACAGGAGAGGCCGGCGAGTGGGTCACCCTGCCCAGGCCGGCAGCGCGTAGGAGTTCGCGGGCGTGTGCTGGACGACGTCATCTGGCGGTGGTGTCGGCCGACGGCCTCGCGCAGGTACTATACCACATCCCGCATGCCTCTCTCATAAAAACCAAACACACGCCAGAACAGCACTTCGTTCTCAGCGCGCTACCACACACACACCACCAACACATCACAAAGGTATCAACCTCTCCTTGCACGCAGAGACAATCAGAATTATAATAATTAATAATATAAATGTAATATAAGTAACAGAGATAACTAATAAGTTGTATAATAATATTTGTTGTGCGCAACAGAATGAAGATAGAGGACGTACTGGTGCAGCGGCTGCAGAAGAGGAAGAGGGAACAGGCCGGCCATTGCCAGCGCGGCACCGAGGACGGCTTCAAGCGAATCGAGGCCCAGGTGCGCGAGGCCAAGCGCGTGCGACGCCACGAGATGGCCGCCCTCGCCACGTCCTCTACATCACCATCACCATCACCATCACCAGTACCACCGTCAGCAACGCGAAGCTGGCGAGGCGAAGCGGCGGTACCGGGAGACGCGGCGTGCAAGCTAGTCCAAGTCCAGCAGCACAGGCAGCACCAGTACCTGCTCCTTCAGATCCAGCGGCAAATCCTCCTGGCCCAGCGCCACCACCGACAAGCCACGGCTGCCATGTCATCAGCCACGGCCGCGGTCGGCTGCGCCGCGGCCACGCGAAGAGGAGCTTCGCTGTGTCGGCAGTCGACTAAAACGACGATGGCGGCGACGATGACGGTGAAGGTGAAGACCGAAAACGACGGGAAAGAGGCACAAAAGAACGAAGAGAGCACCTTGGGCGGCGGCGGCGGCAGCAGCTCGACGGCCGGTCTCCTCCACTTCTCCTATCCGCTCTCTTCCACTTTTCCTCTTCCATTCTCTTCTTCTTCTTCTTCATCTTCACTGTCGTCGCCATCAGCGCCATTAACTCCGACGACGTGGCTGCCGCTGCCGCTGCCCGCGGGCGAGCGGTGCGGCGCTGTGCGCCTGCCGCCCCTCGTGTCCCTCTTTGCCGAACCGTCCTGAACCCACCAATAATTTGAACATTGTTTGCATTTCAACACACATTCACTGGAACACGCACACGCACACGCACACGACACACACATCGGCGACACGACACGACACGCACGACACACGACGTACACGACACAAATGTAAGGAAAAAAGAAGAAAAGAACGTGGTGGGCGGAAGGGGGTGGGTGGTACAGCGGAGGCGAGGTTGCCGAGGTTGATGAGCTCGTCGGCGTCGACGTTGAGCGGGCGGGTCGAGGTGGCGAGGGCGTAGGCCAGGCGGAGAGCCACGCGGCCCTGCTGGAGGGCGCCGGCCAGCGACCACTGCGGGTCGTACTCGTCGCCGGGTCCGTGGTACTTGGTCTTCACGTACCACGCCCTGGCGCCGCACACACAAAAAACCGCACACGACACGCGCACGTCTGAGCAATACGACATACGACACAGCACACACATGTTACGTACTTGCGGGTGGCGGCGTAGTCGGACGGGCGGCCAACAAAGTGTTTGCCGGTCCACGGGTAGATGGAGGGAATGCCGGCCTTGTGGAACACCCACGAGTCCGACCGAATAAAACTGCCCTGGCCCGGGTTCGGGTCGCCACTCACGCTCATGCCTGCCACGCGCGCGTGTTGTGTCGTGCGACGTGAGTGCGTGTGTGTGTGTGCGGTGCCAAGAATGTGCGTACCCTCGGCGTGCGCGGCAGCGGCGAACATGCGGCCGAGTTTGGTTTCGTCGCTGCCCAGACCGACGATGTCCAGCGTCGGGCCGTCCAGGTTGAGCATATCAAAATTTATGTTGGCCAGGGTACGCGTGGGCGGCACCGGTGGGTTGGCCACGTATGCCTGCGTGTGTCGTGTGTCGTGTGTCGTGTGTCGTGTGTCGTGTGTCGTGTGTCGTGTGTCGTGTGTCGTGAGCTTAGCGTAGCTCGCGCGGGACACAGCTTACCACATGTACCTGCTCATCTCCATTTCCACAACCTTTCTTCTTCTTCTTCCACATATTCTTTTTTCTATTCTTCTTCTTCTCCTCCTCCTCCTCTTTTCATCTTCCTCAACTTCCACTCCAATCTCTGGTGGTGTGCATCGTTACCGGCCACGCACGCACGCAACGGCCGCACACGCACACACACGAGTGGTTGGTACCTGAGCGCCGATGAGGCCGGCCTCTTCGCCGGTGAGGCTCACAAAGAGGAAAGATCGCTTTAAGGTGCCCCGGTGCTGTGCGAGGGCACGCGCCAGCGCCAGCATCATCGACACACCGCTTGCATTGTCGACCGCTGCGAACATAACGCCAGTTTAGCAAACAGCTCTCTCTACTGGACCCAGTAGTCTACACACCACACACACCACACACCACACAACACGCGCACGTCTTACCTCCATTGTAGATCCGGTCCTGGTCGCTGTCGCCCGGCGGTCCCATGCCCAAGTGATCTGTTGTGCGCCTAGGTAAGTATTTGGTCCCATTTCTATTTCTTATTATGTATTTAATTGTTAATTATTACTTATTCCTTGTTGGTTTCGCGCAAGGCGTGGGTACCGTGATGCGCGGTGATGAGGATGCACTCGCTGGTCTCGCCCGGGAGCAGGCCCGCCACGTTCTTGGCCTTGAAGCTGCGCACACCCAACACCACGTCGAGCGACGTAGCCACGGGGAGCCGACGCGCCACAAAGTCGGGAGACACCGCTGCAGCGTACCACTCCTGTTGCACAACACAAGCAATGTCAAAACGTGTGTCGTGTGTCATGCGTGCCGCTTCGTGTTGCGCGTGCTGTGTGTGTGTGGTGCGTGATACGCCAGGAAACGTACGGCGAGAGTGCTACCGCAGAGGCGGGCGAGACTCGCAGCGGACTCCTCGGTGAGCCAGGCCACCACCTCCAGTCCGACGTTGAATCGCTTGGCCGGCACCTGCAGCGGCTCCCGGTTGTTGGAGATCACCCTAGCGGTGGTGGTGATGGGGGCAAACGGGTGGTTGGTTGGTTGGTGGTGAATCCAAGAAGCGAGAAAGAGAAAGAGGGGCGCTACGTGAAGGGGTAGCCGGCCGTGTCGGGCGTGTAGATGAGGAAGATGCCTCGCGCGCCTCTTCGTCGCACCTCCTCCACCTTGTAGGTCCATCGTCCTACACGCAGAATCAACAGAAATTAATATTTCTCTTTACATAAAAGATATATAAAACAAATGTAATAACTAAATTAAGAAATGGAAATAAAATAGGAATGCCAAGGAAGAAGACAAAAAAAAAGAGTACCGTAGTAGGTGAGCTTGCTGCCCTCAAAGAGCTCGGGCTGGTCTTCCGTCGGCTGGGGCTCGTTGACGAAGCACACCACCAGCTTGCTCCGAATGTCCACCTCCCCGCCCTCCTGCCCACGTCCATTTTATGAAGAGGTGAGTATGTGACAACGCACGCACACACACACACATACGCGCACGCACGCACGCTAGCACGCACCGCGTCTCGGTAGTCGTTCCTTGACCACTGCTCGGCGTGAATACCGAACCCGAGGAAGACCAGCTCGTCGGCCGTCACGCGCCATTTCGTCTCGGCCGTTGCCGCCGCTTCGTTGGTGTCGTCGTCGGTCATGGCCTCCTGGATGGCCTGGTAGTCGGCCGTGACTACAAAGTCGTCCCACAGCCGCAGCTCGACCCGATCCTCGCCATCGCCTTCGTCGACATCACCGCTCCGCTCCGCGTCGGCACCATCAACACGATGGGCGCTGCTTTCATCTTCACCACCATCGTCACCACCTCCGGTGTCGCATTGCTGATTGGCCGGGTTGGCGCCCGCCTCTTCCGATTCCTCGGTCTGGCACGGCTGCGAGTTGTCGGCGGTGGCGGTGCTTCGTGTGTCGACAGTTGCTGTTGTCTGTGTCGACGCTGCGTAGAGGCGGGTGAAGGTCAGCGGCGGCCGCGGCCGATCGGCGTCGGCGTCGGGCCGGTGGTTCTCGGTCGTGGAGATGCCCACGAGGGGTACGTCAACGATGTAATCCTTAAGCGAAGGCGTCGTCGATGCCGACTTGGTCGTTAAGAGTCCGATGAGTTTCATCTGCGCCGCTATGTACAATGTGGCCAACTCCTATTTTGCCCAATGACGTCCATCAACATTACTGTGTGCGTGTGCGTGTGCGTGTGCGTGTGCGTGTGCGTGCGTACCTCCCCTCGGGTGCCTGTGCCTCTGCCCTCCATTAGGTCGTCGCTCAGATATTCCTGAGCCAAGTCACGAACATAGAACACTTGCCAGTCAATGCATGCAATCACCAATGCTGGTGTGGCAGGCACGCACCAGGTGTGTCTGCAGCTCCTCTGGTCGCAGGTCGTCGAGAAGTTTCACCAGCGGACTCCCGCTGACGTGGTCGCCGCCGGCCTCGGTCCGACCTCCCTGCGCACGCTCCAGCTGACTGGACACGCGAGTCAGATGTCAGCGTGAAACCCCGTTGCATAGGCAAATGTCTGAGTTACTGGGAATCCTGGCGATGACGTACGAGTCGACCGAGTCTGACCGCCTGGGCCGCGACAAGTCGATGGCGGCGGCGTCGTGGGCAGTGCCGGAGGGTAGAGAAGTTAATGTGGCGGCTGACTCGGCAGACGCCGCGGGGCCGCCGGGCAGGCGCATGAGCGCGATGAGCGAGGATCCGACCAGCATCGCGACCAGGATCAGGAGCAGCGGTCGACGCCGCAGCTGGGGCGGCAGCAGAAGCACAAGCGCAGATGCTGCTGTTGACAAAAAAGATGACGAAGACGATGAAGACGACGAAGAAGCAGAAGGCAACAGGCTCGAGAAGAAGGTCGCGGTGGATGAAAACAGGGATGATGATGAAGCGGAAGAAGATGATGATGACGACATCATGAAGGGGAGAGAGGAGGAGGAAGAGCGTGGAGAGCGTTTGGAGAGAAGGTCGTCGTCGAATCGCGATGATGTGGACGAAGAGGCGGCGGAGGGTGGCGGCAGGAAGGGCAGCGCGTGCGGCCGATCGGTCGAGCGTGCCCGCTGCATGTTGCCGGCGCCCTCGGGGTCGATGCAGACGTCGCTGTGGTGGTGGTGCTCGAGGAGGCGATGATCGTTGATGATGATGTTGTTGGTGAGCGTTGTTGCCTGGTGGTGGTGGTGCTGGATGGGAGGAGCGTCGACAGATGGTGTCTCGCCTCGTTCCACTTCCTCGCTCTCGCTTCTCCTGCACACGCATTATTTATAATATTTATTATTTATTATTTTGAAAATGATAATAATAAGATGATTAATATGCCTATTGCAAATAAAAGTATAAAAAGAATAAAAGAATGCTGCAATATAAAATAAATGATTAACAAAATGGAAAATGGAGGTACAGGCGTCTGCGATTGGGCGACGTGAGCATCCAAAAAGGACCGGCCGGCCCTCCCTCGGTAGTACTTCGGCTGCTGGGGGGGGCTGTTTGGGTTTGGATGACAAGCGGGCGGGCTGCGCGCGCGAGCGGAGGCGATCTACAGTCCTTCGGAGATGTCCACCAAAAATAAAAAAAACTGAAGAGAAAACAAATTTCTGTCTAGTTTCCTTTTCAAACGAACAAGATCGATTGCCGATTTGCTGCGGCGCTCCGGACGGAGAGAAGACTACAAAACCATTCCATGTTTGCCCCCAGCCGTCGCTTGGCGCTGTCGCGCCCCTCGCCCGTCGCCTCCACTTGTACGTTCATCTCTATCTAATCTGGCCCACATCTTCTTTTAATTGTTTTCTCAAGTTCTTTTAAATCGATTTTTCTCCACAGCTTTCGGGCGATTCCCCACCACCCTCGCTTCATCTTCATCTTCCACCATCTTCTACTCCTCCACGCTGCCCGCTCTCGGCACCCGCACCTACGTCACAAGTACGCCCGCGCTTCCATTACATCAGATGTATGGATTTTATTTTATTTGTTTGTTTGTTGATTTGTTGCTTTCTCGGCGTAGACGTCAAGCGTAGGGCGAGGCGAGAGAAGCGGCGGTTGGCCGAGAAGGCGCTGGTCAAGGCCGAGGCCGAGAAGCAGGCCACCGAGGCCGCCGTTGCCGCCACCAAGCAGAAGGTGCGCTGTGAGACCCAGACCCCCCCGCCCTCTTCCATCTTCGCGTAGCGTGTATCGTGTAGCGTGTAGCGCGGTATGCTGACTCTCCTCCCTTCCTCCATTGATGTTGGGCTCGCCACACAGGTCGATGCCGTGATGGAAGAGGCCGCTAACCTTGCCGACTCTTGTACCACACGAAGCCTTTCCTCCTCTTCCTTCTCCTGCAACGCTGGCTAGTCTGACGTTTGCGTTTCCCAAGCGCTGACCCATGTGACTGTGCAGCGCCGGCGCAGGAGGCCGGCAAGGGCAACCTGGACAGGGACATCGTCAAGGAGATGGAGGGAAACGGTACACACACCGATACTCACCTGGCTCTCTCTCTCTCTCTCTGCCGGCGGGCAGCACCTTGACCCTGACTCTATTCTCCCCTGATCGCGTGCAGTGCGAATGAAGCCTCGCCATTCCCCCCTCAGCGCTGCTTGAGCGACTCGTCACACCACATAAATGAAAGAGAGAGATCTGGCCAAGACCTTCTTCTTCTTCTTAACCTTTTATTTTCCTACTGGGCCAACCAGCTCGACTCGGCGAGCCAGGCCTCAAACGTCGCCATGGCCGGGTACACCTTGGCGGTGATCTCAGCGTGTCTGTTGTTGATGATGTTGTGTTGGTCGTCATCAGCTTCATTATCGATCATCATCATCATCATCATCATCATCACATCGTGAGAGCTGAACGGAGGGGTGTATTGGGTACCTGGCTTCGTGGATTGGGGCGTAGTCGTTGTACCATCGCATGTTGTCGGCCGTCTCGGTGGAAAGGTCCTTGGCCCACTCGGCAAAGTCCTGCGGCTCGTGTCGTGCCGCGCGTCCCTTGACTGTCGCCAACCAACAAACATGAGTACAGATCCAGTTCACGCGAACATTGCGATGAAGCGACGGCACCTTTCGTGATGGCCTCGCACATCTGCGTCACGGTCAAGTTCTGTGCCACGATGGGCACCGACTCTCCGTTGTAGGTCTCTGGCTGGACATGTCACATTCAAATTACACCATGCTCTGATGCGAAGGGCACGCGCATGTTGTGGTACCTTGTCCAAGATGGCGGAGACGACGTTGCCGGTGTCGTTGACGTCGAAGAGGGGAAGGGTGGTGTGCTTGTAGAGAGGCTGGCGGAACACCAACGCGCCGTCGTCCTCGATCGTGGGCTGGAAGAAGGTGGTCACGTTCTGGAAGTAGAATCCCACGTAAACTGCATCATATGTCGGGCATATCAACATGTTAGATATGTTAATGAACATGTTGATGTGAAATGGGGTTGGCTATGTGTGTACCAAATGATTGGACCGGGAAGGAGTCCTTGTGGTGAGTTCTCACGTAGTGCTCCACCTGGTACTTGCCCGCATAGTGCGAAAGGTTCAGGGCACCGCCGGTTGCCTTGTCCACATCTTGCAGTCCACTGCACCATGTATGTGAACATGTTCAGATTCACACCTTGCAATGTTGCCGCCTAACATGTTGAAATACCTCCAGATGTAGTGGTGAACTCCGGCCTTGGCTGCGGCGTCAGCCATGGCGCGACCCTGCAGCTGTTCGAGCTGTGAATCCTGGTTGAGCTCCGGGTCCCAGAAGTTGGTCATCGCAAACACGCCATAGGCGCCCTTTAATAAGGTCAACCAATCAGAAGCAGGCACTTGTCAGTTACAATGTGACGACTCTTCTCACTGAAGGACCTGACAGGAGAGACTCACCTTGAAGGCGTCGACAAGCTGCTCGGGGCTGTTGCTGACGTGGCACTGCACCATCTCCACGCCCTTGGCCGCTAGGCTCTTGGCCTGGGCAGATTCGGTGTTGCGCGACAGACCGCGCACACGCCACTTGCCGCTGCGCAGTAGCGCATCCACCACGCTGCCGCCCTGGCGACCCGTAGCTCTGTATGGTTTGGTGGTTCATCGAGATTTAGTTCTCTCGTTCGTCCAACACGATTGCACGATTAATCGGGCCAGAGGTGAGCGCATACCCAACGACGGCGATGAGGGGCTTGGAGTCAGACATTACTGTTTTATTGATGAGGCGGTAAAGGAGTGTATGTAAGTGGTGCATGCCGTATTTCGGTCATTGTCCCCCTTTTATATCTGCAGGCCAATCGCCTATCGCCGATAGAGCGCAGCCAACCGACAGAGAGCGTAGGCGCAACCTTGATTGCGCCACGTTAAGAGTTCCGCTTCTTTTCGTCAGCCGACACTGCTCTTTGGTGGAGCAACTTTCCGGAACCGGAATGTTGGCCTGGGTGCCCATGCGCCATCTTCCGCCCAGCGGAATAGCGACCAAAAATTCGCCTTTTGAAATTTCATTTTTTTAATTGCTTTATTAATTTGAATAAAAAAAATAAAGATGAAAAAAATTGCAATCAAATAAAGTGCGCCATGGCGCGGCACCGCATCAAGATGCCGATCTCGCTGCAGTACATCATGCCCGAGGAGCTGGACCTGCTGGGCGCGTCGGGCAACGTTGACGTGCGCCTCACCGCCCAGCGGGTGTACATGTGCCAGCAGCACGTCCAGCTCCTGGGGTCCCTCAAGAAGGAGGACCTCAAGAGCCAGGTGGGCAAGTTCTTCCGCCAAACCTACGTCGACTTCAAGCTCAGCGTCTCCCTCCCCGAGCTGGTATTATTTTTTATTTATTTACATTTCATTATATTAGTTATTATTTACTAGTTATTCGTTATTAGTTATTCGTTTAGTTAATTATTCATTATTATCTATTTTATTTTGCACCAGCTGTCGCAAATTGTGGGGACCTACCACGCGTACTACCACAAGCAGCTGCTGCAGTGCACCGATGACTTTCTCCGGCAGCTCATCAGGCACGCACCGCAGGCACCGCACACCGCACACACCACACACCGCACGCGCCGCACGCACCGCACACATGTGTTGATTGATGTATCGTCGATGACACACGGTCCAGTGAGCTGCAGAGGGACTACGAGAGCTTCCGCGACGAGAAGCTGGTGGGTAGCGGAGGCCGGCGCAAGGTGGTGAACGCCCTGTGCCGGGCCATGGCGCTCCGGCCCCACCAGCCGCCCATGTCCCTCGAGAAGCATCAACACCAGCCCTCATCTTCTTCTTCTTCGTCGTCGTCGTCTTCTCTTTCATCAACGACTTCTTCTGCTTCTGCTTCTTCTTCGGCGCCGGTGTCAGTGATGGGGAAGCGCGCGAGACGGAAGAGCGCTAATGACCAAGATGGTGACGATGACGATGACGATGACTACAAGGACGACGACAAGAAAAAGGTAGAGGGAGAAGAAGAGGAGCGGGAAGTGCGGTTGGCCCGGGCGAAGCGAAGGCGATCGGCGCCGGCGTCTCTGGCTGTAGCCACGGCCGGCGCCGATGATGACGCCATAAACGCTACCCAGCCATCAGCGCCGCCGCCGCCGCAGATTCCGCCTCCCGTCCCCGCCCAAGCCGCCGCCGTTTCCGCCCCTGATCAGGTACTGCCACGTCACCTTCGTCGTTCAGTGTTCGAGGTGATGGTGATGATGGTGATGATGGTGATGATGGTGATGATGGTGATGATTGGGGCGTCACAGCTGGCCACACAACGTGAGGTGGCGCTCGCCACGGAGCAGCTGGCGGGGTACCTGCAGACCCACTTTCTGCAGCCCTGGCGCGCCGAGGGCCGACCAATCGACCTCGCCAGACTCCAGGTGCGTGCCCTCGCTTGTGTGTTCTGTGTGGCCGTGGTGCGTGCTTGCGGCGTGTGGCGTGTGCGCCATGTCCGCCTGTGTGCGTGCTTGTCAACTCGCGTGTGTGTGTACGGGCAGGATTTGGTGTCCCGATTCGCTGAGCACATGGGCAAGCTGGCAGCGCGCACGACCCAACCTCTTAGTTGAATTATGCAGCAACCGCACACACCGCACACGGACTCAAAACACCGAGAGTAGCGGGGAGAGGAAACTGGTCGATGTCGCCGGCGATGAGCTTCTCGGTTGCGAGGAGGTTGCCGTCGACTTCGCAAGCCCTCTCGTCAGCTCGACGCATGTTGCAATCGAAACACAGCCAAAAAAATGATTCCGGCGAGTGTTGATCTCGCGACCTCAAGCGTGTTAGGCTTGCGTGCTACCGTTGCACCACGGAATCTTCGATGCAGATATTGCAGTGATAGACCATTTGAAACTCTGGGAAGGCCCCTGCCTGCCTCTGTGACCCCTGCCAGGCTTAGGGACACTGCCAGATAGTTAGTGGATCTTTTTTCATGAACACTTGGTTACATGGAGATAGCTGCTTACAGATTCATCCATGCAGCCTGATGTTGCTGAGCCTGATGAGATTTCATCCTCATCCACAACTCAGCAAAGCATCCAGATGAGAGTAAATAGCTGTGCTGTGTTGGAAGCTTCTTTGTGAACCTGAGATCATCTCAACTCAATAAATTGCTGTGTCAGTACACATCAAACCATCAAGCTCAGAGATTAGTGGTAAGACAGAGATGGGGATGCACCTGTATCAATGAGCAACAGAGGACATCAGGAAGACTGTGAGCTTCTGGGGGGGCAATGACACATCTGTTGTTGTTTGATGTAATGATTGCTGGTTCCTCCACCCATGTATATTGACATCTCCATACCCTGCTAAATGTTGAACATCAGCAAAATTGCACATGGGCCAGATCCAATTTTTTGAACATGGTATGGGGGACGCAGGTTTTCGTGGTACACTCTGTATTACTTAAAATACTGCCATTCAATGGAAAAAGACTCAATTCAACACACCATGGGTGTTGATGGTGGCCGATCGGGCTCACCTGGAGTACTTCTGGATGAGCTGGAGGACGTGCGGGTAGATCTTCACGTTGGCATTCTGGGCCCACAGGAAGTCGACATGCGAGTAGGTGGGCTCGTAGTGCGAGTACACCGCAGGCGGGTCTGCCATCATCAATCATTAACATACATATATCTGAAGATGGTGGTGGAGGGAACACGCACTGAGCTCCTCGATCAGACGGGCCACGTCAAGGGGATCGGCCAGGTAATCGTTACCTGCCAGATTGGGAAAACGATGTCAGGAAAACCATCTCATGCGCGCATGGTTGGGTGGGTACCGCCGGTGAAGAGGGCAACAGGGAGGTTGGCCGGCATGTTGGAGAGGAGGTAGGGCGGCGGCGTGCTCTGGCCGTAGCGCTTCATGTTGCCAGCCGCGCCCCAGTCATACCTCTGGAATTTGTCGGTGGCCACTCCCTGCGACCTGATTGTTGTGTTGTGTCCTGGTCAGCTCCCCGTCGACCAGAGCGATCCAATGGCACGAGGGGAGGGGGGGAAGGGGTTGTACCAGTGGATCATGTTGAGGACGGAGGTCGGGTTGGGCTCGTAGTTGAAATAATACGCCAGCCTGCACACAGATTACATAACAATTAACTTTCAATTATCAATCAAAAAAAGAGAACATTTAAAGATGTGCGAACCTGGATTGGTTGAGCTCAATGGAGGGACCCATCATTGAAGTCAATATGTTGTTGCAGATGGGCGGGTAGAGGATGCAAACACTGTTGGGAAGCGCCCACAGGGGCAAAGGTCAGAGCGAAGAAGGGCAAGAGGGCGAGGGCGAGGGTATGGGGGCGGGGGCGGTACTCGGGGATGAGCTTGAGGAGGGCGGTGGGGAGATTGAACTCGGTAATGCCCAGCAGCAGCAGGATCTCGATCGGGTCCAGTTGGGCCATCGTGGTGAGCAGCAGCACCTTGACGTTACCCACGTACGCCGACTGACAAAAACAACAACAACATTGTTCAGTGGGATGAAAGCGGCAAAAGAATGAAGGAGGGGGGGGGTACGGGGGCGAGGGCGACGAAGAGATTGACACGGTCGGCGATCGAGTTGTTGGCCGAGAACCCGGCGAACGCTTGGATGGTACCCTGCCCATATATAATGTTTAGCGAGCAGATTTTCCAGAGCGATCATTGAATGTTCAGGTGTATATTAACACACCTCGGAGTGGCCGACGTAGGACAGGCTGGCAGCACCGCTTGTCTTCAGGATGAAGTTGATGTTGGCTGGTAGGTCATACTGCGCCATATCATCATACCTGCATCGCACACAATGAAAATGTGAATGATAGTAGAATGATGAGAACAATGAGGGGTGTGTACGTGAAGTGCCAGAAGGCGGGGTCGGCCGTGGTGTAGACCTTGTGGCGCATGCTGTAGCCATTGCCTCGGTTGTTGCCCAGCCACACCTCAAACCCTGCCGGGCGCATGCTTGCAGTGTCAGCGTCATCATCATCATCGTGCATGACAATTCACGAGGAGCATATACCATTGTCGGCGAGGATGAAGGGGAGGGCCTCCTTGGGCGGGTTGAGAACAAATCCGTTGGCGTTGTCCGTGAGACCATGCTGGATGAGCACCACGCCCTTCCTGCCGCCCTGTGTTTATGGCGTGATGAGGGGATGACGGTGTAGAAGAAGAAGACGAAGAAGAAGAAGTTCACAGCATGTGCAGGCAACGTACCGGTGTGGTGTGGTAGATGCGCTGGAGGGACAGGTAGTAGCCGTCATCCGTCAACGCCCAGTAGTCGTCACATTTCTGTGCACGTGCCAGGAGCAGGAGCAGGAGCAGAGAATGTAAACACGAAGAAGGGCGAGTAGGTCAACCTTCACCTGAAGGTGGTGGTGGTGGGCCGATACGGGCGGGGGAGGCGGTGGAGGAGGCACGTACGTAGCCGTAGTCGCGGATGATCTCGGTAACGTTGGACGGCAGCGCATGCGACGAAGTGGCCAGGGTGGCCAGCATGACGGCCATCATAAGGGCCACCGCCAACACTGCAGAGTACCGCTTCATCGCCACGGTGGGTTAGTTAGTTGTGTGTTTGGTGCGAAGCGGCGACAGAAGAAAGATGAGGAACAATAAACGTCGATATATATTGGATAAAGTCTCCGGCGCACCAATGGGGAGCAAAGTTCCGATAGGATCGTCGAACCCCATCGGAACATGTTGGGCCACTAAATTGTTGTTGTCGGGCAATGTCTTCGAGCTGGTTTCATTCGGCCTTCTCGATCGGCCGCAGCAAGAGGCCGCAGAAGCAGGTATTGCACCACAACGCTCACAACTTGGCGACGCTGCTCATCTGCAGGCCGGGCGCATCTTGCTCGGCCACCAGCAGGGAGGGGAACTGCGCGGGCAGGAGGCGCGGAGGCTCCACGGCGGGGTCGGCCCGGTACTTGACAAAGTCGGCGTCGGTGAGCCCCTGGTGCTGGCGCAGGTAGTCTTCGTCGATCAGCGCCGCCCCATTGAGTCGGTCGGCCGGCTCATCGCCGATCCCGGCCACCGCGTCGGCAAAGACGGTGGCCTTGCGCATGAGCCCCGGCTTGGCGCCCATCTGGACCGACACTTGGCTCTCTGCGTGGTGGGCGCCAGTCGTGAGTCAGTGTCGGTCAACAGATCCAAAAAAGAATTGAGAGAATGCAGAGCGAACCGATGGCCGTGGCGGGCCAGAGAGCGGTGATGGCCACGCCAGAGTCTTGCAATTCCTCGGCCAGGCCGTGGACCAGTACCGTCATGCCCACCTTGGTCATCGCGTAGGCTACCTGCGCCACAATGGTGGTGGGTTGCACGTCCTGAGAAGCAGTGCGCGAGCAGCGTCGTGTGGCCTGGTATGGTGGAATGATGTGGTCTGTGGCAGGCACCTTTCCTCTGAAGAAGCGCGAGTAGATGGGCGGAGAGACGAGGAGGAAGCGGCCCGACTTCTGCTGCCTGAAGTGCGGAAGCACTGTCCGCACCATGTGGTAGCTGCCCCGCATGTTGACTTCATGCAAGAGGTCGAATCTGCGGGCGGCCACTCGAGCGTCAGCGCATGCCATCACCACCCACTGAGTCTTGGCGTGGTGGTGCAGCCGCACCTCTTGGTGTCGGTCTGGTCGACCTTGGCCCACCAGATGGCACCGGCATTGTACACCACAAAGTCGAGTCGGCCGAAGTGATGCAGGCACCTCTGCACGGCCTCCTCGATTGAGGCAGTGGACCTTGGCCGCGACAACACACACACACACACACACACACACACACGACCAACGACACGGCGCACACGACACACGCGTCAGTGCCACTTCCATCAAAACGATGGGGAGGAGTCCCACACCTGACGTCACAGGCGATGGGCAGAGCGTTCTTCCATCTCTCCTGGCCCGGTTCCGCTGCCTCACCGGTCTGTTCACTCAGAGGCCCGGGATTAAATCACGTCCCCCCCTACTAGAACCGAGCCACATGAGAGAAGAACTACGCACCAAGGCTTCGATCTCGCGGGCCACCGAGTAGATGGTGCCCGGCAGGTTGGGGTTGTCCTCTTGCGACTTGGCGGCCACGCCCACCCTGCATCGTTGAACGGTCACTGTGGGGGTGGGGGGGGGAGCAACGACGAACCTGGCCAAAAGCAGGCCTTATCTTGTCTTGAGGTTTGGGGTGGACGTACCGCCAGCCCTGTTGTGCCAGGGTGTGGCACGTTTGCCTCCCAATGCCTCGTGATGCGCCCACCACAAGAGCCACTCGTGCCATCTTGTGCCACAGGCTTTTTACGTTTGAGAACTATGTAAAGAAGAGAAATGGTCTTTTTCTTTTTGTTCTTTTTCGTTTCCACGCTGAAGCCACCTCCCAAAGGGTGTAGACCCCTTAGCTTGGGGGGGTGGCTGCCAGTTTGTGCCAAAGGGACTCATGATATATACCAATTGCAGGCGTCCTGTCTGGTGTTTGTGGGTGAGGTGTTGAAGAGGATTGATCTGGCAAATGTGGGTGGGGCTGAATTGCACATGGAGCAGAGCTTGAGGCCACCAAGTTGCACAGCCAGGTGGGTGATGTTTGCCTGGAATGAGCAGGTGACAAGTTTGATGCTGACCAGACTCCACACACTCAACAAGGGCCAAGTCCCACATCTTCCAGGCAGCAGCACTACAAACCACTCAAGTGCATTAAATTGTACAAGTTGCTATTGCACCATGTACCTTATTTATCCTTATTTATTGGTACTAGTAGGTTGACAGTATGTAAATGGCAGGAGTGGTGCAATAGCAACTCGAAATCGATGGAACCTGCAGACATTCGTCGTTTGGTATATGAGCATCCGTGGTCCAGTGGCAAGATTTCCGCCTGCCACGCGGGAGACCCGGGTTCAATTCCCGGCGGATGCATATCTTTTTGCCTCCTCTGATCATGCGCTTTTTTTGCCTCATGTCTTCTTTTTTCGGCCTTGGCCTGGGTTCCATTTCTGGCAGATGCATAGCGTTTGCCCTTACCTTTCTTCAATTGCTTTATCAAGCTCCTGCTAATCAGTAATCTGGGAAAGCTAAAAGCAGATACTGGCAGATACCTCACTTTTGTACAAGTGAGAGTTACCTGGAGTTATATATTGTACTTATGATGTTTGGTTGCCTTGCACTTGTTGTTGAACTTGAAGCTGACTGAGACTGGGTGAAATGAATTGTGAGTGTGTGGCAAGCCACAAGCTGGCGAGTGAGTGACTGGACCCAAGGCATTGTGCATTAGTGAAAAATGTACACATGACTTGTGTATCTGTTTGGATCTCTGTGTTTTGATGGACATTGCCAGTATGAGAGAATGAAAAGAGAGAATGAGAAGGAACAAAGGAGCATCTCAGTCCTTGGTCATGATGCCCTTGACTCAGTAATGACTTCTGAAGGAAATGGTTGAGGAGATAGGCCATATGCTGCTCTTGAAAGAGCAAGAATGACTGAGCAGGGAAAATATCACTTAGATTGAAGGTGAGTGGGTGACATGCCCTGAGGAATGGAAGAGAGGAGTTGATATGGTTCTGACCTCAACTTGAGGAATTGGCAGACCTTTTCAAAGCTTGTGCTGCCTTGACAACATCTTCCCAGCCCACCTGTGACATAATGATTTTTCAGTGTCTCACAGCTCACCCCATCACCAATCCTCTCCTTGATGGTCCTTTCTTCTGCCTACAGACCAGGGTCACACTTGTTCAGACTTGGACCTCTCCTGATGTGCAGCACTTCAACTTTGCTGGTCTGTGGTTTGCTGTGTTTTGTTTTAGATGAGGACACCCAGGACTTTTGGATTGGTAAGATCATCAGTGTCCTTCAAAAGAGGCTCCATGTCCACTGGTGCCAATGGTTGCTGGGCTACTGAGGGAACTGTCCTGATTTGGACTGTTCTGACTGTGATGTACCTGCTGGGCATGTTCTGGAGTAGGAGTTTAACCTCCTGGCTGTCCATGGATGAACAGCTTACATATAGAGGTTGCAGATCTGCAAGTGTGCATTGCTGGTTTGAAGCTAATTGTTCACAAACTCCCACTGCTGTTTGGGTTGGTGCATCGCATTAAGTCCCCTGTGGTGTAGTTGGCTAGCATTTCCCCCTGTCACGCGGACGACCCGGGTTCAAATCCCGGCGGGGGAGACTGTGACCTTTTTTTTTCACACCGGAAACTCTGTTTCCAAACGTTCTGTTTCTGCCTTGGACCCTCCACGTTGGGGGGCAGACACTTATGTACAGCCTCTGACCCCTTGAGCAAGAGGATTGAAGGACCTCATGCAAACCAGGCCCTCTCCCAAAATCTACTTGCCAATCCACAACAACACAGCAAGATTGGCAAGTAGATTTGTTTTGTCCTCATTGTGTTGTCCAAGCTGCTTTTAAGGTGGAGCCCTTCTTTACCATTATAATTTTTCCTTGCCCTTCATTTTTCCCTCAACTTACAATACCAGCAGGCACACTTTACCACCCTAGACCTCACAGTCCCCCACTTTGATGACCTCAGTACATATGACCACACACTTGGCAAAACAGGGCACATACCCAAGGCCCTCCCTAAAGTGCTTGCCTACTTTGGCATCACCAGAAGCAAGGTGGAAGATGTTGCTGTCAAACTATGCAAAGTGGTCCTTGAGCATCACTACAACCAAAGGCCTTTGGCATGAACAGTGTAGCCTATTTTATGAACTGACAACCCTTAAAAAAGGCAAACAAAACGGCAGCCACAGAAACAAACAGCTAAGCACCAAACCCCAAAATATGGTGTGCACAGGGGGAAGGAAACCTCTGACCCACCATGGTGGGCACCCTTATCAGCAGGCTCACTTTACCACAGATGCCACTGCTGCAATGATGTGCAGGAGCTTGATAAAGCAATTGAAGAAAGGTAAGGGCAAACGCTATGCATCTGCCAGAAATGGAACCCAGGCCAAGGCCGAAAAAAGAAGACATGAGGCAAAAAAAGCGCATGATCAGAGGAGGCAAAAAGATATGCATCCGCCGGGAATTGAACCCGGGTCTCCCGCGTGGCAGGCGGAAATCTTGCCACTGGACCACGGATGCTCATATACCAAACGACGAATGTCTGCAGGTTCCATCGATTTCGAGTTGCTATTGCACCCCCAAAATGACCCTGAACTGATTTTCTGGCTGTCCTCTTGGTCACAGCAAGATCCATGAGCATACCCCCAGACTTCGCGGAGTTTGAGGTGGTTTGCTTCACCGAACAACAGCACAGAAACATGCAACTACAGTTCTGACCAACCAACGCTTACCTCATGTTTTGCACCAATCACGGAGCAGCAAATGAGGTGCAAACCCGGAGAGCGCAGTCCGAGGTCCTCCTTCGCCTCTTCCCTGCCGTTCTCCTCCGCCTGCTCCGTCGCTGTTCGCTCGCCCTTTCCCGGAGCGTTGGCCCGGCGTCCACGTCAGCGGCCAGCAACCCGACAACTGTTCCCACACCTCTTCCTCGCCCACCTCTTCCTTCTTTTCCGCCCTATGGCTAGTTGGTGGACGTGCGTGCGTTACCAGCATACAACCATTATCGCTTCAGCCTCGCTTGACACCACCACACCACCAAGCCCATAGCACCAGCACAGAGGGTGCGCGCCTGTCCTACATACACATGATATTTTATTTTATTTTTATTTTGGTTTGCCCCAACATGTTGGGGCCAGGTATATGTCCTGCGCGATTGGCCTGGGCGTTTGTCACCATTGGTGGCCAATCGTGAAATTTGTGGATATATTTGACGCGTCACGATTGGACGAAGCTTTATGTCGCCGACGCTTCGGCATCGCCCGATCCCCTGACCCAATCGCACACAACACCCTCTTCCGATAGGCCCCTAAAACTCACCTTCGCCATTTCCTTTGGTCCCACCCACAGAACATGAAGCTGCAGGTGATGGACGTCGAGGAGCCCACCACCACCCAGGCCGGCCAAGAGTTGGTCCGCCCGCTGCCGTCGATCGTGACCAAGAGGAAGAACATGAACATGAACACGAAGAAGACGAAGGCGAAGAAGAGAAAGGCCGCCGAGAAGAAGAAAGTTGACCGACGAGAAGAAGGTCAGAAGAAGAACGACGAGTCGGAGCCGGAGACCGCCTCTGCCACGTCAGCCGCCTCCCAGGCCCGAACCTCGTCATGCCACGTCAGCAACGACGTAGCCGCCCGCGCCCTCGAGATCGAGGGGGGCGAGTCCAAGGACACGGACGCCGTGGAGGCCCTGATGTCCCTCCACCACCCCCATAGCGACTGGGCCGACGTGGCCACCACGCGTCGCCCGGCCCACAAGAAGCTCAAGCGATCTTCATCTTCGATTTCTTCATCATCTCCATCTTCTTCTTCTTCTTCGACAACTTCGTCAACCCAGCCGCGCGACCTGGCCGACACCGACAGCGAGACCGACACGACGAGCCTTCCCGTCTCCTCGCCAGCGGGCGCTCATCGTGAAGCGATCGGCGGCGACGACGAGCTGCGACCAAGTGAAGACGTCAAGGAGGAAGACATCGCGGTGATCGTCAAGGAGGAGCCGCAGCTGCCCAGGGCCGTGCGGATCACATCGCGCGCGCACCTGGTGCTGCACCAGCTCTACCTCCGCAAGCGGTTCAGTGGCGCAAGAGGCCCTGGGACATCATCAACGTCTTCTTCGACTTCTTCGATGTCTTCGACGTCAGGGTCATCATCGACCATCGCCGCCACCAGCGTACCGCTGCATTCCATGGCGGCCTCGCCTGCAAGTCTTCCGCTGACGTCAGCAGCCTCGTTACCTCGACGGGGCCGCCTTCAGCCGCCGACTTCTGCCCCCACCCTCCGATCTCCGACGTCCTTCTCTTCTTCTTCTTCTTCTTCGACTTTGACTTCCACAGCCTCGAGCTCGGCGCCGACGATTCCGGCGACAGCCGCTCAGGTGTCTTCGTCTTCTCTCTTTTCTTCGTCATCGCCATCAACCACGCCGTCAACGCCAACGCCAACTCCGACGACGACGGCGCCGTGGCCGACGCTGGGCGGCGCGATTCCGTGTCTCACCCTCCCGCCCTCGGTTCCCGTGCCCTGGTCCCTCCTGACCACCGCTTCGCCTTCGCCCGTCGGGGCCGCAGCCGGCCTCACGCCCATCCGACCACGCCCGCTGCTGCCCATGGCCGCCAAGGGCACGACCCTTGGCCTGTGACGCTGGAAACGTAACAGAGTTGATTTTCCAACCTACCCACCTTGCGCGTGTGTGTTGTGTGCGTGAGTGCGGTGTACGTTGCGTGTGTGTGCGTGTGTTGCGTGCGTGATGACAAGTCGGGGTTTAGAGTCACCCCAAGGCGGATTTGTTGCTTCTTTGGGCCACAAGACGAAATTTCAGGTTGCGGCGACGTTTGGTTGGTCCACGTGGTCTGTTGCTAAGCCCGCTCCTGGCGAACTTGGGTATTATTTGTCGTCAACCAATGGCCGAAGGGCTTGGAGATAAGGGCTCGTCCAGCCCTGTGCCCGCCTGTTCTCGTCCCTTCCCTTGCCCCGGCCACGCAACACAAACACACTATCTCTCACTTCGCTCTCTTTCGTTCTCAACCGAACACCAACTCTCTTCGTTCTTTTTCGCACGAAGACCTGACGAACGAAACTCTCACGGCATCCGGAACTCACAAAGCACGCCATCCGATCACCGCACACCTAGCCGCCTGGACGAACATCGTATAGTGCGAGCGATCGTCTTCTTCATCAACTCTCACACCCCCGGGCAAAAACTAAGTTCTTCCCTCTTTCATTGCCGAGATAAGCTCCTCCTCTTGCCGAGGTACACAAGAACTGCTGTCGGACCTAAAAGTTCAGTTTCGTACCTAAAGCTGATCTTTCTTTTTATCTATCTACCAGTCCAGTAATCTTTCGTGTTTTCACTTCACATCCGAATGGCGTCGAGCTTCGGCCTCTCGCTTCCGCCCTACCCGCCCGCCAGGCTTCGGCCCGACGATCGACGATCCTTCGACTCGGCCACGTCTTCTCAGATCCAAAAGGTCATCTATCTCTTCTCCTTCTTCCTTCGTCGTCGTCGTCGTCTTCGTTCTTTGTTATCTCTTTCTCCTGACTCTATTTTCTCTTTTTTTGGGTTATCTCTTATCTATTATGTTTGTATGTCGGTAACCTATGTGGCCGCTTTCGCCGACGAACAAGACGGCGTCGTCGTCTTCTTCTTCATCGTCATCCGCTTCATTCCCCCAATTATTGGGTGCGTCGGCACGCGCGATCGGCGGTCCTTAAATTCTGTCAGCCAGTCGCGACAGCCCTAATTACATCATCACCGCCCACAAGTGCTGTTCGTCGTCTTGTGGGCGACGACAACACCAACGTCGTCTTGGCTAAACCGCTGTTGCGAGCTCCCCCACTTCCCTGGAACCTGACCGTACCACAATTTTCTTTTTTTTCGTTCATCACGACTTCCGTAGAATAACTGGGATTGGCCCACCAATGGCGTGCTGGCGAATAACCCTGGTTTACGTTTTGCGCTGACTTTTGGTAATATCCCTTCATTTCACTTCAGGTCTCCTCGGTCGCGCAGCAGCAGCCGCCTCAAGGAGGAGACGGAGGAGTTAGCGTAGCCCACCACAACAACCTCCGCCGCAACGACCCCAACAACAACAGCAACAGCAACGGCAACGGCAACTTCAATTCCAACGCCAGCGCCGACTATCACATCCGCCGCGCCATGGAGATGTTCAACATGCGATCGCCTTCCTCTTCTTCTTCATCGTCGGCGATCCTGCCGGCCGTGCCCCAATCGCTCCTGGCCCTGCCCTCGTCTCTGCTCGGCTTTGCCGAGATACTGAACGGCGGCGCCGGCGGAGGCTTCGGGTGGCCGCCCACCTCCGGGCCGAGCACGGCCACGGCCGACGAGGACGGCGAGCGGGATCGCCGGGCCGGCGACGCCCTGTCGCCCTACCCCGAATCGGCGTCGCCTCTACCTTCGCCGTCGCATTCGCCTTCGCCTTCGCCTTCGTTCTTTTCCTCGTCGGCCCCGTCGTCCCCCGTCCACGGCTCCTCCGCGCCGGCCTCGCCCAATCTATCCTCTTCCTCTTCGTCGTCGTCGTCGTCGTCGATGTCGATGTCATCGTTGACGTCGGCCGGCGCCGGCAATGATGAAGAGGAGGAGCTGGAGCCGGACGAGATCCTGAAGCGGATGTACATGCTCCGCATCCAGCACGCGGCCACGATGGCCCTTCTTGCCGGCGGCGGCGACCGCCACGACCAGGCCTCGCCGGCGGCGACAGCGGCGGCCAGCCCCAAGCGGCGACGCGCTCCGGCGGAGGAAACGAACGAAGCCGACGAGCGGCGCGACGAAGAGCCCACAAAGAAGAAGATCAAGACAGAGAAGAAGATCCAGACGAAGAAACAAAAGAAGAAGGTGATGGTGGACGAGGAAGAGGATAAGGGAGACGATGGGCTGTTCCAGTACATCATCGACGATGACGATGACGATGACGAGGAGAGATCGGATTCGGACTACGACGAGGTGGGGCTGGCGCCCGGCCACCGCCGATTTCCCGCGACCACGATCTCAAGGAAGCCGACCTCGCGACGGAGATCTTCTTCAACTCCTTCTTCTTCTTCTTCGTCTTCTTCGCCGTCTTCTCCGGAACGCTTGCCCGCCAACCCGTGGCCCAGCCGACGCCGGGTACTGGACCCCTTGTTCTCTACACTACTTATCACTTATCTCTCTACGCTTTTCTTTTTATCTCCAACGTCGAGTTTGCAAACTCGAAAAGAGACAAGTGGGCGAGCTATCGAAATTTCGAGAGGACGTGTCAATCTTGTCAATTAATGCTCCGGCTCACCTGCAACCACCAATCACAAAAAAGGCTGAATTTTCTGCACTTTCCTAAAACGCGACGTGTAATATATGTTTCTCTTATCTCTTGATTGTTGTTGTTGTGTCCACCTGAACTTACACACATTTATATATAAAATATCTCTTGCTTACCACCACTTTGGCCTTTGCCTATTCACCAGAACCGCAAGAAGAGCGGCGGGGGCAAGAGGCATCACGCGCCGCGGGTGATGACCGGCCGGACGTGCCTCCACTGCAGCGCCACCTCGACGCCCGAATGGCGCACCGGGCCCGAGGGCAAAGGCACCCTCTGCAACGCGTACGTGTGGCCCCACACGTCTTGTGTCATCGCGTGTGTCGTGTCGTTGGTCGTGCGTGTCGTGTCGTGTCGTGTCGCTGGCACGCGAAAGACAGCAGATGGTTGGTGGTCTAACCAACTTGTGGACCCTCTACAGGTGCGGACTGCGCTGGAAGAAGACCGGCCAGAGATAGACATAAGTCGACCTTTGTCATTTATTTGTCCGTTGTATTTTCGAATTAATTCAAAAATAATATATTGAATTCGTTTTGGTTCCAAGAAAACAGCGAAAAAATTGGCGTAGCGTGGACCTTCTTGGTGAAGGCTCACGTCCTTGAGAGGCCGCTTCATAGTGCTGGCCAAGTTGAAGAAGAAGGTGAAGAGGAAGAGGAAGAGGAGAAGAAGAGTCGATCGTTTGGGTTCTTGGGGGCGAATGAAGAAGGCAAGGGAGTTGCGTGGTGGCGACACGAACGCGAGAGGGAGAAGAAGAGAAGTGCAGAGGAAGGAAGGCGACGTGCAGCTGCTGCGCGAGCTCACGGCTGGCGACTGGGCCTGGCTCAGGCGGAGAGCCGAAAGAAGAGGCGTGCGCATGGAAAGCGTAGAAGAAGAAGAAGAAGAAGAAGAGGAAGATGAAGAAGAAGAGGAACGAACCAAGTGCTACGGCAAGCGCAAGTGGGGCGAGGTACTCACCCTGCATGAAGATGAAGAAGAAGAGGAGGAGGAGGAGATGGCCACCACTACGAAGGAGGGGAGTGAAGATGAAGAGCAGGAGGAGGAGGAGGAGGAAGACGACGATAGCGAGGAAGAGTTTCACCAGGAGCAGGAGCACAAGAGGCGCAAGCTCAACCGGCCCGAGGAGGACGAGGAAGAGTTCTTCGCGACGGCCGACCCGACCACCAAACTCAACCCCATCCTCGACCGATGCCGCATCTCCCACGACTAGACCCCTCCACCCCAATCTCTTTTTTCTCGAATTATTTCCTCGAAGTCAAAAAGAATGGGTGCAAAAAAGAATGGGTGCAGCTGCCGCTCTCGGCAACCAAGGCTATGGAACGGTTACGCAGCACAGAGTGAGCTTGGCAGAAGCGAAGGAAATGATGATGGCGATCGTTACTTGTCGCCCTTCTTCTGGCTGTTCTGTTTCTCGTTGTCGTTGCCGTGGTGGTTGTTGTTGCTGTTGTTGTTGGCCGGCATGACACTGATGACGCCCAGCTGCTGCAGCCTCTCGAGCTTGCCGATCAGCTCGACCAGGCTAGCCTCATCCCGTTCGTCGTTGTCGTCACTGCCACCGCCACCGTCGCCGCCGTGGCCGCGCCTCCTCAGCCTTCCGAGCTCGTCTTCTTCGTACTCGTCTTCGTCTTCGTTCGCTTCTTGCTCGTCCTCGGGGCCGCCCTTGGCCTGGGCCTTGGCTTGGCGTGTCGCTCTTGAGGACGACGATGAAGTGGACGTCGGGGCCGTGGAGCCCATCTTCTGGAAGCCCTGTGGCGTGTGCGGTGGCGTGTGTGTCGTGTGTAGTTGAGCGCACAAAACGCATGGCGTGTGACATGTCAACGTACCTGGAAGAGGTTGCGCGTGGCCAGCCAGCCAGCAGCGTTGCCCAGGCCGGTGATCCTCACAAACGCGTCAACTGTGTGTGTTGTTGTTGTTGTTGTTGTTGTTGTTGTTGTTGTTGTTGTTGTTGTTGTTGTTGTTGTTGTTAGATGGCGTTGCAATAACAAATAAATAAAAGAACGACGAAGCACACCGTCTTCGGCGCAAAGCACGTAGATGAATTCGTTGACGTAGTGCTTGAGGCCGTAGTTGACGGCCGTCATGAGCTTCAGCAGGCGGCTGCCGATCTCGTTCTCCATCCAATTCGATGGAGGCCTGCACGCACGCACCACCGCGCACGCACGTGAGCAACACACGCGCACGCACGCACCACCGCACGCACCGCACACGGCAATGGGCGAGAGGGTGGGATAGAGGAAGGTACTCGATGGGCTTGGAGGAGGAGAGGGGCGGGGGTTGGGCGGGAAAGCAGCGGGCCATCATATATTCGCGCAGCGCCGGGATACCCTTCGCGATCGCCACCAGCACCATCAGCACCGGCGCCACCTGCGTCTCACTGCAGCATACTATGAGCACACACGACACGCACGACATGCACACGACACGACACGACACGACACGACACGACACGACACGACACGACACGACACGACACGAC
>CDFC01062057.1:142243-158014 GCA_000826385.1 Acanthamoeba rhysodes | reverse complement strand
CACACACACACACACACACACACACACACACACACACACACACACACACACACACACCAAACAACAACAAAAGGCGGTGGCGTGCACCGGCATAGCAGCGGGACGAGCTTGACTCGGTTGAGGAGGGTGTGGAGGTTCTTCTTGCGGTAGGAGCTGTTTGGCGAAAGGAGAGCGAGCAGGTGCGACAGCAGAGCGGGCGTGGCGCCCTCGACGCGCTCCCATAGCGACAGGTCGCACAGGAGTTCCGAGAACGCGCGCGGATTGACGACGATGTGGTGCACCCGCGGCTGCGCGTGTGCAGCCGGCGGGCCGGCGCCGGCGGAGGTGTCGGGTATGGACTGGGCCCGGCGACTGGCCACCAGGGAGGTGGTGCCCAGCTTGAGCAGCAGCGCCAGGCTCGGCACGCTCAGCAGGGACCGCTTGGCATTAAGGATCGTCGCCAATCGATGATACCTGGTGGGCCAAAAATGAATAATAATGAAAACAAATAACATATTGTTATTATTATTATTATTATTATTATTATTATAAAGGCAACGTACCCGTCAAGAGCTTCGAATTCGCGGGTGAGGCCAGGATTGGGTGGCAACAGCGCACACAAGAGGTCCAGCGTGCAGTTCAGCTCCTCCTCGTTCTGCGGCAATAGAAATAAAAGAGAATCGAAGCGAACACGTTGAGTTGTTAGTGCGTGGGTGGGAGGTGCCGAATGCGCGGTGTGTTGTGTGTGTGTGTGGTGGTGGTGGTGGTGGTGCGCACCTGGGCGTCGGCGATGAGGGCGAGCAGGGCGTTGGGACCGCCGACCAGCCGCACGGCGTCGGCGAGGCTCAGCGGGTGAAAGGCCATTGCACCACCCAACAGGGCCGCCTGCGGCTGCGGCGGCTCCACGCCTCCGAACCCGCGCCCGCCATTAGGCACCTGCAGCTGGGTATTTCGCTTGTCTGCACACGCGACACACAAAGCGTCAATCGACACGACACCCGACACCCACGCGACACACAACACAACACGCACCACACGACACGCACACGACACAAATAAAGCAGTGGTGCGCACCGGGGGAAGCCAGCACAATGCGCGCGCAGTACCAGAGCAGCACGCGCTCGGGTGGGATGGGCACGTAGGTCTCGGAGCGCAAGCTCGGCTTCTGCGTTTCGGCTGCCGCGTTCGACGACGCGCGGCCCAGCACGCTGCTGACGTTGGTGGTGCTGCTGCTGCGGCCGATGCCGCCGCCACCTCCGCCCTCGCCGCCGCGGGGGCTCGTCAGCCCACCTGAGGGCTTCTTGATAAACACCGTTGCCGGCAGATGTGATGCCAGCGGCGGCCGAAACACGCCTGCAGGTCGACCATTGCGAGAGTGTTGGCAAAACAGTTCACGTGGATAGTGTAGTGTCGTTGGTCGTTGGTCGTGCCGTGGTGCGGTGCGGTGCGGTGCGGTGCGTACCTTTGTAGCCGGGGCCGAGGCAGTAGGAGGTGGCGATTTGAGTCTCGTTGAGGTCGTCCTCGAGCACCCACAGCTGTCCAGCGCGCCACACCCAGCCGGGCGTGGGCGTGGGCTCTTCGTGTTCGGCGGCGGCGTTGGTGGGGGCTCCTCCCTGTTGGGACGACGCGTGCGCGCCAGAGCCGGCCGAGGCCGACCCGATGGTGAACGACACCGCGGGCAACTTGCGCGGCGCGGAGCCCAGCTTGCCCGTGTGTAGCAGATTGCCGTCGAGATAGACGTGCAAATCGCTCGCCTGGTCGTTCATTTAATTATTAATCAATCACACACGACACATAACACGACATGACACGCGACGCGACACATACCTGAAATCGCTTGCGGGAGGAGATGAGAGCCAAGTGGTGCCACTTCTTGCGCTGCCAGCCGATGGGCAGTTCGGTGACGGCAGCGGCCGCCTGCACGACCAGCTTGCCCTCGGCCAGTGCTACCGAGAGGTTCATCGACGCGCTGTCGACGCCCTTGAGCGCCACCAGGTCTAGCCGCTCCGCGCTCCCCACGTGATCGATGTAGAACCACAACAGAATCGAATAACTGGAGAGGGGAGAATGTGAGTACGATTCCGACACACACGACACACACGACACACACGACACACGAGCTGACCTGGTGGGCCAGCCTTCGCCGGGCCAAGTGCTCTGCAGGCAGGCGGTGTGGTGGATGGTGGTCTTGAGCTCCACGAACGGCGGGCTCTGGCCAAGGTGGCCGATTTGGGCCAGGACCTTGAGGATGGGAACACGATTCGTTCGGAGCTTGACGTCCATGGCGAACCGCATCAACAGCCGCCACTCCCCGACCGACAATCTGTTATTATAAATATATGAATATGCAGAAAAGCATATCATAAAGGTGATTAACATGTGTGTGACGATAAAACTGTGTCAGCGCTGGCCGACTCGTACCGGAAAGAAGCGAGGACCACGATCAGCCGTAGCAGGGGCGGGCTGAGCGGCTTTTCGGCGGTGTAGTCGCGCAGCACCAATCCCACGACACCTGTGAAGCTCGTGGGTGAGCGTTGTGTGCCATGCCCGGTAGAACGCACGAAACACGCACACGCACGTGATAGATAGATAGATAGATAGATAGATAGATAGATAGATAGATAGATAGATAGATAGATAGATAGAAATAAGAAAGAGAAAGAGAGAATGGTACCAGCGCCGTAAAGAGTCTGGCGAGTGCGAAGAGACAGTTTGGCCCACCGGGTCAGAAGGCGCAGCAGGTGCTGCTCTACGTCGCGGGTCATCAGCGGGAGCAGGGAGAGCAGTTTGGCGATGGGTTCGCCGCTCCGCAACGGCGCGTTGTCGACCTGACTGCGCGTCGGTTTCTGCAAGGTATGTCAGACAGAGACAAGCATATCAAATAGGTATCGTCATGACAATAATAGCGAGAATTACCTCGCCGAACTGCAACAGCTGGGCTGGCGTTCGATAGGCGGACAGGGCGAAGAAGCACACGCCCACCTCCCACGCGTTGGGCGTGCCGAGAACGCCCGTGAGCTTGATCCCCGCGACCAGTCCCATGTAACCTGAACTAAATGTTTAGAATAACTGGCAAGTGGTGCGCCGTGACGCGTGTGCGCGTGCGGGGATGCAGGAGGAATGTGGAAAATAAAAGCAGGATGGCGAACCGTTGCTATCGCGAAAGTAGGTGCGGTTGGCCGGACTGGCAGAGAGCAGCAGCGCGAGCGCGGTGAAGACGGACTTCATCAGCTCTAGGCAGGTCGTGCGATCGGTGGCGTCGGCGCTGAGGCAGCCCTCCAGCGAAGCCAGTGACGACACGAGCGCCATGAACCCACCGGCCTCGCGGAATGCATCCTGCGCGTGTGGAATGCCAACCATGTATGTTAGATGATGTTGCCTGATTAAATGTGGTGAATGGCAGGTATGGAATGTGCCTTGAGCGAGGCGTTGCCGTCGAATTCCTCGGCCAATATGGCCAGGATGTCGCGCCGCAGAAGCGCCGAGGCGACGGGGTCGTGCTTGCAGCCGGCGTTCAGGAGTTCGACCAGGGCGAGCATGTCGCGCGCCGTGTGCTCTCGGTCGTGTCGGAGCAGGGTGCGATAGAGGCGCAGGGCGACTGGCCTTCGCTCAGCGTCGAGCAGCAATTTCTCGAGCATGCGATCCGCACCCCTGTTATCCACCTCCTTCAACGTGAGCCAGCTCTCACCACACACACACACACACACACACACACACACACACACACACACACACACACACACACACACACACACACACACACACACACACACACGACTACGCGGACGTGAGGAGGCGAGAGAGGAGACGCACGCTTGGCGGAAGAGGTGAAAGTTGTTGGGGAATGAAGGCGAGAGCAGAATGCGCATCAACGCGAGGAGCTGGACGAGCGACGACACCGGGTACGAGTCGAGCTTGTGAAAGCACGCGACCAGCTGATCCAGCAGGCCAGCCTCGACAAAAATTCTCGTGTACCTGTCGGTTGGCCAATTCGATGAGCGTACCGTGGTGCGTATGCGTGTGCGTGTGAGTGTTGGCGCGAAGCCACGTACTCAGTATTGGAGCTCAAGAGCCGCTTGGCCGTATTTACAATCAGCTCGAGCGTGGTGATATCAGCTTTTGTCTGCAGCAGCGAAAACAGGCTGGAAACAACAACCACAAAACAGACACAAAACGGGGGAAAGCGGGTGTGAGTGCGCACCGCACACGGTGGGTGATATGTGTGTTTCTTCAATGAGTTACCTGGCGAGCTCCTGGAACGGAACGAAGTTGTGTACGGTGGCGATATACAGCAGGAGGCGCGTGAGGGCCTGCTGGAGCACGATGTCCATGGAGTCCATGCGCTCGATGAGTGGTGCCAGCGGGCGGATCGACTGCATGAGCCACCAGTTCGCAGGGCTAGCCGAGAGGGTGGACTGCAGCGCATCGATCGCACGCAGCCGTAGCATGCTGTTCGTGCCCTGTGATCGTGGAACCAGACAAAGGTTAAAACGCACCAATCATGCACACACACACACACACACACCACCGCACACACGCCCGCGTACTTCGAGGACGAAATTTTGTAGGATCTTGAGCGGTTCCATGTTGCGAATGCAGCCCTCCTTGCCCTTGTCACCGGCGGCCGAGGCCGGTGGTGGGAGCGAGTCCTCGTTGTAAGGCGAGTAGACCAGGAGGTCGTCCTCGGGCAGCTCCAGCGGCCGAGACCCGACCCACACGAACTCGCCAACCTGCTCGATCACGTTCATCGCCACCGCGAGCCGCGCGTCGCGTTCTTCGATGATCGGCTGGTGGGCTACTTGTTCACTGTGCAGCGACCCCATGTTGTCGCCGGGGTCGACGAGTCGGTCCAGATAGGTCAGCAGTTGCTCCACCACGCCGTACCCGCGCGCCGCTGCAAAGTCTTCCATCAGCTGATCAGACACCGTACACGATCGCTGCATGCCGTTTGTCGTGTGTGGGTGGGTGGTGTGGGTGTGGGTGGGTGTGGGTGGGTGGGTGTGTGGTGAGAGACATCATTTCGCAGACGAGATCGGGGGGGGGCGTACGCGGAGAATGCGAATGATGTGGGAGAGCACAAGGGACAGAGCCTCTAGGCTCTCGAACTGTTCAAAGTGCTTGAAGTTCGCCAACTGGTCGGCCAAGGTGTGCTGTGTTTGCCCGTCGGCGGTGGTTTGATGGCGAATGTGGGCGATCGTGTTCTTGTCCAGTTTGTGCTCGAGCACAAGCCCCGCAGCACCCGCGAGTCTAGATGAGATGTGATGATCGAAGCGTTCAGTGAGATGGTCACCATCTACATAAATGTAGGGCATGCCGCGTGGCGTACCGCTTGCGGAGGTGCGGCACTCGCATCAGTGGAGCAGGCCTGGCGACCATGTCGAGGAGCAGGCAGAGCGTGTTCGACTTTCGCAACTCGTCCACGATGGCATCGCTCTGCGTGGTGNNGGTGGTGGTGGTGGTGGTGGTGGTGGTGGTGGTGGTGGTGGTGGTGGTGGTGGTGGAAAAACACAAAGTGAGTAAAGTGAGTAACCACGTCATCTTATTGGTGCATATCGGCGTATTCGCAATACCTTGCAGCATTGGAGCAATATGCGTGAGAGCCAGGCCTCAGCGGGCTCTGCCAGGCAGGCAACACGGGTCGCAGTGTGAGGGCAGCGGGAAATGGAAAATGCACGGTCGGTGGTTCGGTAGTTGTACCTGGTTCCGACCGTTTGGCGATCTGCAGCGAGCCGAGCGGCAGCAGAACGTCAAGCACCTCGACGATCATGGAAGGCAGCGATGCGCCGATCATGTTGCGCACGTTGGCCTGTGTGGCGTGGCCGTCGGGGTGGTGAGAACAACAAACAACAAATAAAGAAGGAGTATCGGTGCATACCTCGGACGCCAGCACTTCGAGGGCATCGAAGACGTCCTGCATGTCGGCCGAGGCGAAGAGATCGGTAAGCGCGCGTGCTCGCTGCTCTCTACCGGCGCTGTCCTTCCAAGCTGCGCGCAATTGTCGCACGAAGAAGCGCGCCGTGGCGAACGCCAAGTCCTTCGTGTCTCCAAACCTGTTGGACACATTCCAAAGTCAACCGACCAAGCTTGCGCGGCCATCTGGCACGACACGACACGCAACACGAAACACGCTGCACGACACGACACGACACACTCATGACACGAAAAGGGGCATGTACGTTTCGAGGAGTATGTGAGGGTCGTCGACTTTTGGAATGGCGTAGAGCTGCACGAAGAGTGCGAGCACCTTCTTCAGTTGCACGAGCTTGTCCTGTGTGTAGTCGCACAGATCAATACAAATACGCGAGGACAAGGTGACAAAGGAT
This sequence comes from Acanthamoeba rhysodes, assembly GCA_000826385.1. Taxonomy (NCBI): domain Eukaryota; phylum Discosea; order Longamoebia; family Acanthamoebidae; genus Acanthamoeba; species Acanthamoeba rhysodes. Next base: position 151,712 of record CDFC01062057.1, on the reverse strand, counting down.
GAGAGAGAGAGAGAGAGAAAGAGAGAAGAGAGGTATTGCACCTGTTCCCCCTTGGTCTCGGTGTAGGTCTTGAAGAGGGCCCTAAATTTGGCCACGGCGAGTGGGGTGCGCGTAGCACTCCAACATTCTGTCTTGGTGGTTGTTGGCTTGACGAACGATTTCAGCCAATCCATCCCTGGTGGATGCAAAAGGGACGAAGCGCAACCGGTCTACTTCCAGAATCCTTCGAATCGCGATCGCAAGATCGGTTGGATAAACGGCGCCACAACGCGGCGGTTTTCTTTTCTAATAAATGTATCTTTCTCGAAACATTTCTCTTATCTTCTTGCTGACGTGGTCGCCCCAGAAGAACAAAACTGTTGAATTGATCGTGAAGCCATTGGAGGTTAATCTCGGCTGTTCTGCTTCTACTTCTTCCTCCTCTTCTGCTTCACTCAAAATGGGCGACACGGATCCACTGTTCGAGCTTCGCAATTTGTTCCTTATCGGCAACTACCAAGCGGCGATCAATGAAGGACTCACGCTGGACCACCTCCCCGAGGCGTACAAGGTGGAGCGTGATGTGATCATCTATCGTTCCTACATCGCCAAGGGCGACTACAACATCGTGCTCGAGGAAATCAAGGACAGCAACCCGAATGCGGCCCTCGTGGCAGTGAAGGCACTCGCGAGCTACCTCTCCAGCGAGCGCAACAAAGACATCGTGCTCACCACGATCAAGAGCTGGCCCAGCGATCCTCGCATGGTCAACAATGACGTCGTGCAGCTCGTGAGTGGGTTGATTTCCTTCTACGAAGAAAACTACGACGAGGTGTTCAGGGCTCTCCATCAATCCAGATCGCTGGAAGGGTACGGCGCAAGATCTTGTGCAAGAGGAAAGCTTCATCTTCATTCGCCTCCTCACATCCATCACTTCACACGTTACAGGCGTGCGCTGCTCGTGCGAGCATTCATCCAGATCGACAGACTCGACCTGGCGCAGAAGGAGCTCGGCACCATGCAGGGTATCGACGATGACGCCACCGCTACACAACTCGCCACCGCCTGGCTTGACATCGCCCTCGTACCGCTACCTCTTCCCCACTCGTATTTTACGTGGGCGTGGTGTAGTGCCTGGTGATGTCGTGTAGCTTGTGTAGCTTGGTGGTGTCGCTGCAGCGCAAGCTGACCCCACGTTGCACGCTGTGAGCACAGGGTGGAGAGAAGCTGGAGGAGGCGTTCTTCATCCTCACAGAGCTCACCGAGAAGTGGAACTCGACACCGCTCTTGCTCAACGGCCTGGCCTCGGTTCATCTCAAGAGGCTCGACAAGCCCGACGAGCCCAAGAACGCCGAAAAGCTCCTCCTCCAGGCCATGGAGAAGGTAACAACAACCACCTCTTGGCGCTTGCTTGTGCTCCGCCATCCCACACAGTACGCATGAGGAGTATGCTCAACCCTCTCTTCCTCGCTCGTTAATGTAGAACCCCAATGACGTGGACACGTTGGTGAACCTGGTGGCGCTGTACCAGCACATGGGCAAGCCCAAGGAAGTGGTCAACCGCTACCTCAAGTACGCCTCCCCCCTTCCTTCGCTCCCGCGTGACGTTCACCCTCGAGTGCTCACGATCGTGTTGTTCTCTCCACCCATCACCCATCACTCCACTTCACAGCCAAGCGAAGGCGCGCACGCCCAAGCACCCCTACATCAAGGAGCTCGAGCTGCTGGAGCAGAGCTGGGAGCGTCTTGTCTCTCGCTTCTCGCCCACACAGGCCTCCTAAACAACCTGTTCACTTCTTCCTCTTCTTTCGTTCGCTTGGCTCATCTTCTCATCTCCTTCCTTCTCTCCACCCTCGCTTGTGTGTAACGCCAGACGAGGACGCGCAGGCTTTCGTTATTTTATTTACATTCGAATGGAGATCTCTCGATTGATGAGGAAAGGTACAACAAGGAGCAGACTACAAGGTGAAGGATTCCCCACATCCACAGGTAGACTTGGCCTGCGGGTTGTTGAACACGAAGCCAGATTGGAGGTCATCTTCCACGTAGTCCATCTCGGTTCCGATGACGTGCAGGAGGGCTTTGGATCCCACAAAAACTTTCACGCCTGCTTTGGGCCACCAATCATCACGCCATTAGCCTGATCATTCAGCAGAAATCTCGTGGGGGCATGTACCATCCGCTTCAACAACTTCGTCTGTCCGCTCCTTTTTCTCGGCATAGTCGAGGGTGAAGGAGTTGCCTCCGCAGCCTCGCGACTTGACATCCAATCGGATACCTTCGTATTTATCCTTCGATCCACCCATTAGCGAATGGAGTCGCGAAACAGCTGCCGGCGTGAGCGTGATGGGCGCTTTGGCCGCGAATCTGCTGGTGAGGGGCTTTCGCACTACACGGACTGTGCCCGCGACCGACATTGTACGATATGAATTGATGGTGTTGGACGGAAATCTCTCTTCTTCTGTTTCTCCTTCAACGTGCTCGTGACGTGTTTTTACTGGAATTTTGCGTCCCCTCCCAGCCAAAATTCAATGATTTCCACGGAAACAACCTGGCCAAGTACCTGACCGGCACAGGTTTTAGTCTCGACGCTCGACTACCTGAGGGCAACGCGACCAACGAAACGCAGCTGCAAGGGAAAAGAACGAAAGCGACGACGAGGAGAAGAGCGAGGGCGAAACTGATTGTTCAGCCCTGTTTGGGTGCCTATTGAAGGGTTATCACCTCTTTGAAGGGTTATCACAGCTGGATATCCTTGAAGTACTCCTTGGACTCTTCCGGTGACGCCTTCATCTGCAGGGCACAAAAAAACAAGGGCAAGACATGATTGATTAGGGGTGCTGTCTGGCCAGAGCGGTGGTCGTTGTTGGAGGGAGGGAGGGAGGCCGTACGGTCTTCTGACCGGGCTGCCAGTTGATGGGGCACACCTCACCGTGCTTGTCAGTGTGCTGGAAGGCCTTCACCAAACGCAACGTTTCATCCACATTGCGACCCACTGAGCCACACACGCAACCAACCAACATTTAGTTGTGAGCAACACACCAATTTGTAGAAATGATGATTAATATGGTGTGCGTGTCTACCTGGCAAATCGTTGATGGTGATGTGTCTGATCACACCCGTGGTATCGATGATAAACATGCCGCGCAGAGCCACGCCCTGGTCCGGTCCATCCTGTTGTAGTGTGTGTCGTGTGTCGTGTGTCGTGTGTCGTGTGTGTGCGCGCGGTGTGCGTGTGCGTGTGTGTGTGTGTGTGTGTGTGTGTGTGTGCGTGTTAGTTTTCCACATGCGACGTCAAGGAGTAAGCTGGGCGTACCTCGAGCAGGACGCCGTAGTCGCGCGAGATTTGCTTGGTGATGTCGGCGACGAGGGGGATGTGCATCTCGCCCAGTCCGCCCTCCGACCTGGGCAGCTTGGTCCACGCCAAGTGGGAGAACTGATTCACGCAATGACGACACACACACACAAGTGCGCACACAAGCGCACGCACGCATACCACACACGCCAATTTAGTTGTCCGGCGTGGCCATGTCGTGAGGGGAATGGGAACGAGGGTGCGCACCTTGGAGTCAACGGACACAGCGACGACCTCGGCGTTGAGCTTCTTGAACTCCTCCACGCGGTCGCTCATCGCCGTCAGCTCTGTAACCGTCGAGTCGAGCAAAGGGGGCGGGGCGGGTTAGCGCAGGCAACACAACGCGCGAGGGAAAGGGGGGGGTGTACCGGTGGGGCAGACGAAGGTGAAGTCGAGGGGGTAGAAGAAGAGCACCACGTACTTGCCTGCAAGGTGGAGATGGAGCGATTGCTCGTGAGCAGCGTGCGAATTGTTGGATTATTGGAAGCAATGATTAAGGCGTGAAGAGCTTTCCACTTATACAAAACACACTTGAGCAAGGAGGAAGGATGATGTGACGGTGTAGGGTACCAACGAAATCAGAAAGGGAGATGGACTTGAAGTCGCTGCCCACCACAGCGTCAGCAGTGAAGGCAGGTGCGGGCTTCTGCACCCTCGCGGGGCACACAGCCAGCGCCGTCATCGCCATCGCCACGAGCAGCAGCGCTACAAGCCCCATTCTCGCCATCTCTCTCGATCTTCGGTGGTTTGAAGCTAGCGTGCAGCTTTTGTGCAGCTTGTAAATTGCATTTTTCATTTCTCATTTTTCATTTTTTTAATTTTTATAAACTTGGGAACTTGTACGCCAGCTTTTCGTGTTATCGGGCCGGCCAAGGGAACCGGGACAAGTGCCGTGTGTGTTGCCTTCCTCCTTCCCTGCCGGCAATCTTCGTCTTGTGCACGAGATCATCATGATGCGGGCGCACTCGGTGGTTCGGCCAGACTTGAGCGAGGTGCCCTTCCCTCTTGCCCCATTAAAAAATAAAAATAAAAAATAAGAAGAAATAAAATATAAAAATTGAGCTGTGAATTGAACAATAAAATATTCTATTAAAATCACCAAGCGAGAATTAAATCAAGCAATATGAAAATATGTCAATAAATAATAGTTATTCGTTGGCGTGGCTGATGAAGAGTGACGCTACATGCGTAGGAGGAAGAGGACCCGCGGCTGCTGCTCAATGGCTCGCTGGCGTCGGACGGCGACTTCTCGGAGACTGAGTCGTACGGCTCGCCGCTCCCGCAGCCGCGCACTGGCGCCCACCGCCACCGCTACGACGACGACAGCGGCGAGCACAGTAGCGTCTTCGCTCCCGCCGTGCTGCCCGCTGGCCACCGCAAGAGCCTCAAATCCCTCCCCAAAATGCGTCGGTAAGGTCGTGTGTGTGTGTGTGTGTGCGCGCGCGCGCGCGTGCTGAGTGTGTGAGTGTGTGTGCGTGCGTCCCTGTGCGTGTCGTGTAGTGTCAACTAAGATTGGTGGCGGTGTGGTGTGGGGGGTCGGCAGGCTCAAGGAGTCGGTGTGGGACTTTGTCTCGGTGATCACGTACCTGTACTGCATGTATGTGTTCGTGGTGGTGCTCGTCACCACCATCTCCTTCAGCATCAACTTCCTGTCGCAGCTCATCTTCACCTGCGCCACCGCGCGCAACTTCAGCAGCGCCGTCTACCCCGTCGTCGTCAGTACGCCCTCCCCCTTTCCCCTTTCCCCACCACGGTTGTCCACCGTGGGTGGACGTGCGACCTCACCATCCGCTTCGTTTCATTGACAGTCGCGTTGATCATTTTCGGGCTGTACGCGGTCACTGCCTTCCCGGTACATTGTTCACGACACACACGACACACACGACACACGTCTCTCTTAGGTTGGTGTGCATCCAGGACTGACGAGAGAAGGACAAATGGTTGTATTTTTTGTCGATGTGTGCGGTGTTGTGTTGAATCCGCAGATCTTGATCCACGACGTGTTCGCGCTCGTGGCCGATTCGGTGCCGCGAAGGGCGCAATACCGCAAGTTCGCCGACCGTCTCCTCTTCACCACCCTTCCCCAACGGGTACTCTAACATTTCATTTATATTAGAAATTGCACTAACTAATAATCAACTAAACCACTACTTTAATGTGGCGCAGGTGCTGTCGCGGTGGTACAGTCCCGAGGCGTCGCTGCTGCTGCCGGCGCGCGAGGTTGACACGCGACGGCACGCCGTGGTGCGCACCGTCATCATCGTGCCGTCGGTCATCGCCGCCATCCCGGTGGCTGTCGTGGCCGGCGACGTATCGCTCTTCCCTGCCTGGTTCCTCTGCATCTCCTTCCTCGTGTGTCTGGGCCTCGCCGTCCTCTTCATCATCACCGGCTACTTCAAGGTGCCACCACATGTGCTGACGTCATCATGCGCTCTTGGGCTGACATCAGCAACGCCAATTCGCAGGCGCTGTCGGAGCACTGCGAGTACTACCGATGGATTCGCGTGCAGTGGGCCGAGGCGCCCTACAAGCTGCCCGGAGGCGGCAGCGCCGGAGAGCCGGAGCGGAGCGGCGACGCGTCGCGGGGCCGCGCGCTGGTCATCCGCACGGGCCTCGTCCTGGCCGCCCTCGCCACCCCGCTCTCGTTCCACAATGCCGTGTGGAAATTCCAGGCACGCTCCCGCCCATTGCTTCACATTCCAGCCAAAAGCTGACGCGTGGCATTCACACAGGTCAAGGGGCATCGGATGGAGGTGGCGGAGCAAGAGGCCCTGGAGGAGGAGGTGGCCATCAACCTGGGCTTCGTGCCTCCGCGCAAGCAGCCCGGCTGCTTCCGGTCCTGCTTCCGGTACTTGCCCTGCCCATTACATGAACACATTACAATGTGAGAGAAATATTGTTTTAGATACCACATACAGGCATCCTGCCAACTCACCCACCTTCTCTCTACGTAGCGCTACGAAACGTGTGCTGTGGTCGTCGACGTGGCTCCTCCTGCCGCTGTCGGTCTTCGTGATCGTGACCATGTTTTGTCTCATTTCTGGTAGCCGCTGCCCCCACCCACCACTCACACCCAAATGACGCGATGTCGCCCGTGTGTCATTCGGATGCTCACTGCGGTCTATCATATCATCGCATGATTGTCGCACTTCCAGTGCGCGCTGGCATATCGGCGCTGCTGTTCTTCCTCCTGTCCTTCCCGGCAGTGGGCATCGCCTTCAAGCACATCTGGAAGGGCAAGGCCTCCATATGGCCCCTCGCCGTGTACGTGTGTCGTGTGTCGTGTGTGGTTTCGATTGTGTTGCATGTGCTCACCTTGCTATTGTTCGGACCTGCGTAGGTACGTGGTGCTGTTGGGCCTCACGCTTCTCGGGTTCGGATTCCTGCTGGGCAGCCTCGGTACCCAGACCCAGGCGGCCCACATCTCCCCCGACAGCCCCGCCCTCCTCAACCTCCTCCCTCCGCCCCTCCCTCTCGACTCTTCTTCCACCACTCCATCATCCTCATCCTCATCATCTTCTTCCTCATCATCTTCTTCACCATCTTCATCGTCGTCTTCTCGGCTGTCGGCACGGCAGCCACCACCATCGTCACCATCGCACCCATCGTCATTGGCGAACCGTCTCCAGACGACGGTCGCCGCCGAGAAGCAGCCGCCTATGCAGTATCAGATTTGTAACGCCCAGTGGGGTGATCTCGACGTCGTAGACTTCGGCCTTCTCTCCTGGTAGGCCAACATTGTATCGTCGTGTGCGGTGGCGTGCGTGCATGTGCGCGTGTGGGCTCAGCATGTCTGAACGTGCGCACAGGCTGGCGTATTTCGAGATCAATTCGACGGACTACTGGCGCTACGCCGACCATTGGTTCAAGGGGTCCGACTGGCAGCTCCGCCACTTCCAGCAGGAGCCCGTCCACTTCTTCGACTTCTACTCCCCCTCTCGCAACCTCTCCGTCGTTGTACGTCCCTCGCTGTCAACACCGCACACGCACACGCGCCACCGCACACGCACGACCCACTCGAACCGCTCTTTGATATGGGCAGAGCGTGCGGGGCACGGCCTCGATCGTGGACGGACTGGAGGACCTGGACCTGTGGTCGGAGGCCCTCCAGCTGGAGCTCGTCTCGATGGTGTTCCCGTTCGTCTTCACCTGGCCCGACTCCTCCACCGCCGTCCTCGTGCAGGTACCCGGCTTGACCTGATGCGCATGTGTTATGTTCTACGCACCAACTGAGCCGCACGGTACTGGTTGTGTGTGTGTGTGTGTGTGTGTGTGTGTGTGTGTGTGTGTGTGTGTGTGTGTTGTCGCATATGTGTTACAGGTGATGTCCTACTTGGAGCGTATGTTCGTGCCCACGGACGACGACTTCTCCTACTTCAGCTCGGTGCTGGCCTACGTGCGACTGGTAGGCCGTTCACTTATCCAACCGACTTATTTACCTATTGGCCCACTCGCACCACCAAACTGCGCTAATCGAGTGGACGGTTGCATCTTTTTGTGTGGTATGACAGATCAAGTCGCAGCGGAAGGTGATAATGACGGGCCACTCGCTCGGCGGTTCGGTGGCGCAGGTGGTGGGCGCCAAGGAGGGCCTGCCCGCGATCACCTACAACGCCCCCGGCATCGTCTACTCCCGCCGGTAAGTGACTCCCTGACGTCCCTTCGTTCTTTCCCTCACCCTCTCAGCACTCCTTTTTGATCTCGTTCTTCGCTCTTCGCTTTCGCTCTTTCTGACGCGTCTCTTCGTTCTTTCGCTTGCAGGAAGTTTGGCGTCGAGTTTGATGCCATCCAGCAATGGACAGCCACCATCCGGTACACGCCCCAAAGCCTCTCTATATATTTATATAAATATATATAATCTATTGACGTTGCACGTTCCAGGACGACGTCGGACTTAATCTCGGCGATCGACCAGCCCGGCGGCACGGTGCAGGACGTGCGGTGCGACACGGAGATGGCCTTCCCCGACTGCCACTTCCTGGGCCACCTCCTCTGCCCGCTCCTCCGCGGCGGCTGCGGCCACCACACCCTCGACCAGCCCTCCCCCATCGTGTGCTGAGCACACGCAAGAGCTTTTTGTTGCCCTTATCTTTTCCTGGTATTGGTCCAATTTAGATTATTTTGAACTTTTATTTTGCATTTATTGCACGTGATGGCCCGGAAGCGCAAGGACAAGGAGGCGAGGACCCAAGAAGAGGAGGAGGAAGAGGAAGCGAAGCGCGACAAGAAGAAACAAAAGAAAAAGAAGAAGCAGAAGAAGGAGAGAGAAAAGAGAAAGAAAGAGAAGGGAGCTCCGTGCCTGCCGGAGGATCCGAACCTGCTCAACATCGTCCTCGACTACGCCCTCCACGCCCAGGCCGATGACCAGGTCCAGCTGAACCCCCCCCGCGATTTATCACCTTGCCTGCGAGCTGATTGGAGGGCATTGCGACAGCTGGACCATCCGCTGCGTGCGGTGAACAGGGCGACGAGGCAGGCGTGGCTGGACCACCCCATCAGCCTCCCCTTCCGCCTGCGCCTCAACCTCGGCGACTCGTCTCCCGCTGCCCGCCTGCCTCTCGCCCAGCGCGTACGATGCACTCACTCACACGCACGCGCACGCGCACCACCGCACGAACACGCACACGCACACGCACGTGCGGGGCTGGTGGCCTCACGGAGGGGTGAACGTGTAGTTGAGGTTGGTGGCCATGTTCGAGTGTGCACTGTCCAACTTCGGACACGCTGCCAAGTCGGAGCTGAGCAGGCAGCGAAAGGAGCAGGCCCGTGGCCGGAACCTCGGCCTGCTCTTGGAAAGGGCACGATCCCTCACACCACACCTTCCCCGCCCATGTATCATTACCATCACCCCCACAGCCTTGCATTTAACAACGTTGCGTGTGCGGTGGTGTGTGCGTGTGGTGCGTGTGGTGCGTGTGCGGGACAGGTGGACAGGTGGGTGGACGCAAGAAAGAAGAAGATGAAGAAGAAGACGAAGGGCTCGAGGTCGAAGAAAGAGATCGAGGAGGAGATCACGAAGCTCAGGGCCGAGGCCCGGAAGCTCATCGGTCGCGCCACCGACGTGGAGATCACCAGTACACACACACACACACACACACACACACACACACACACACACACACACACACACACACA
>CDFC01062057.1:107268-141995 GCA_000826385.1 Acanthamoeba rhysodes | reverse complement strand
CCCAAAGCGGCTGGCCATTCTTTGTTTGCGTGTCTCACGCGTTGGCGCACCACAGGCGAACCATTCAGGGTGACGCATGGCGAAACACAGAGCACCTATTGCCCCTACGAAGACGAGATCACCACACCCGAGGTGCGCGCGCCTCGTCCACGACACGCACCGCCGCACACGCACACACACAAATGGAACTCAGCACCGACACACGTGTGCGATGGTGCCACGCGGCGTTCGTCGCCATCATGCGCCCAGGTGGAGCGGCTTGCGGAGCTGCGCGAGAAGTGGCACACGCCGCTGGACGCCGACACGCTGCACTGCCTCTTCGACTTCCTGCTGCCCTGCGACAACGACATCGCCCAGGCCTACAACTTCCGCATGGTCATCCTGTCCAACCAGGACGAGGACGAGGACTCGGACGAGTAGTCGTTGTGATCGTGATCATGAAGGGTGTTGACTGACAGCTTATTGCGTTATGCTGCTAGTTGGGGCTGGCTAACAGGAGCAGCCAGAAAGTGACCACAACAGCGTACTTCCACAGGTGCCGGAGCTGGAAGAGCTCTGCATAGATCATCTTCATGGCGCATATCTGGGCGTAGAGGCCGAGAGTGAGCATCAGGGCGCTGATGAACAGGTTGAGGACTCTCCGGAACCACACTGGCTCGATGGTGCTCACAAAATTGAGATAAGCAGCAAGGCCTGACCTGGGCACGAAGGCTTGCGACGGAGTTCGGGAACAAGGCGCGTAAGGCAAAATAACAGCGGAAGAAAATGAATGAGCATTGGCTTGGGGATGGTGTACCCCAGGCCCAGGGCGTTTTGACGGCCTGCACCAAATCATACCACATCCGCTTCCGTGGGTCCCGCAGTGTTTCAAACGCTGTGCAGAGGCAAAGAGCAGGAAGACGGGTTAAAAAAAAACAAAAAACATAAAAACATAAAAACATAAAAACAAATAAATTTTGTGCGGACATAAAACACGTTTTAGGAAAGTGGTCCTTTTCTTCAGGTTTACATGGGCGAGTGGTACCCTCCCCAAGCTTAAAGCATAAAATCATAAAAACATAAAAACAAATAAATTTAGGTCAGGAAGTACGGGTACCCACACGAGCTAGAGAGCGCGCCACCGCAGAGTTCCGGGTGTGCTTATCGGGATGGAGCGGGGGGCTCAGTGACCGGAAGGCGTGCTCCAATTCGGAGAGTGTGGCCGTAGGCGCGACCCCGAGAAGCTCGTAGTGCGTTTTGCCGGAGAGCATGGGAGCCACTGCCACGGCTGTCTCCTCGGCGGGCGCGTCCCTACCCGTCCAGGTGTGTGACAGCAGCAGGGCCAGCGTCACCCCAACAATGGCGCCCAGCCTGTGCCGTTGCAGAGCTTGCCACATCCTATAATTGTTGTGTATAAAATTAATTGGGTTTTTATTGGCGTACGGTTTATTTATTTGTCGTGCCACGAGGCCTTCCGCTTCTCGGCGAACGCTTGCATGCCCTCTTTCTGGTCCTCCTGCGTCACGTGTGGTGTCGTGTGTGGTGTCGTGTGTGGTGTAAGTGTCGTGTCGTCATGTCGTGTCGTTGGTGACTGGCACTTGGGGGGGGGCATGGTACGGTGGCAAAGGAGGCGTGGAACAGGTGGCGCTCGTAGTTGATTCCCTCGGTCAGGGAGCTCTCGTAGGCCCGATTCACGCAGTCCTTGGCCATCTCCACGATCGGCATCGAGTGACCTGCGCAGAGTCATTACCCCCTGGAGATCCCTCCGTCGATACCAACACGCAACGTACTGGCGATGGCCTGCGCGACTTCGACGGCGGTGGCGAGGGTCTTGTCGACCGGCACCACGCGGCTGACGAGGCCCATCCGCTCGGCCTCCGCAGCGCTGATGTTCTTACCCGTGAGCACCATCTCCTGCACAGCACCCTCGGATGAGAAAGAGAGGAGCGGAGGGAGGGAGGGAGGGAGGGGAAACCATGGCCTTGGACTTGCCGATGGCGCGAGTGAGGCGCTGGGTTCCGCCGATGCCCGGAATGGTCCCGACCTTGACCTCGGGCTGCCCGAACTGAGCGTTCTCCCCTGCGCCAATCGTCGGGATTCCGTAGTCACCATGTGTGCCGTGAGTGTTGTGTGTGTGTGACGATGGATTGCTCGACTCACGGTGGGGAGTTGAGATAGTACCGGCGATGAGGATGTCGCACATCATGGCCAGCTCGCAGCCGCCACCCAACGCGTAGCCGTTTACAGCGCCCACGACTGCACCCGTGGCCACCGTGAGTATCGTGCGTGCGCATGTGTGCGTGCTGGAGAGGCGTCGTACGCGGCTTCCTGAGAAGGGCGGCCTGGCCGATTACGTTGATGAAGTGGTCGGGGTGGCTCATTTCGACCATCGTCTTCGTGCTCATCTCCTTAATATCGGCTCCAGCTGGGACATACCGCACACACGCAACACGCAACACGCGACACGCAACACGAGGATAAGTGTCGGTGAGGGGAGTAAAGAAGATAGGAGCTGCCCGCGTACCGGCGAAGGCCCGGTCGCTGCCGGTGAGGACGATGCAACGCACCGACGGGTCCCTGTCCAGCGCCTTCAGCGTCGCCATCACCTCCCGCACCAGCTGTACCCCCCCCCCCGAGCGGCAACCTGTTGGAACGGACCAAAGATGTTGGGGCGGGGGGGGTGCGTGCCTGGGTGCCGAGGGCGTTGAGGGCGGCGGGGCGGTTCATGCGGACTACCGCAACACCCGAGGAGCCCTGCGGCCGCTCGACCAGCACCAGTGGTGCGCTGGTGGTCGTCGACGAGTCGGCCGCCACCCCTTGCGGTGCCAGTCGCTCGACTGTGCCGAGGTGCTGCTCGTGGTGGAGGTGGTGCGCCAACGTAGCCACGCGACGCACGGCCGCGCCTGCGCTCATCGCTGCCATCCCCTCCATGAGAATATTTTCTAATGCATTTCTTTTTTTCTTCATCCTTTTCTCTCCGCATTCTTTGTTGCGCATCACTTCTCTTTTTTTGGTACAATGTCCCGGCTGAAATATATCGCCAAATATGCCCTTTTGTGGCCATTTGTGATCACCGGTGCGGAGAGGGAATCAGCTGTCCATCGCCTTTCGCTTCTTCTTCTTCCTGTGTGCGCGGTCCTGCTTCGCCCTGGTGCGGGTCGTGTCCGTCAGTACACTCTCACCGCCGTCGGTCTCATCAGACTTCTGCTGCTGCTGCTGCTGGGCGGCCGGGCGTCGTCGCTTGCGCGGCTTGGCGAGGGCCGGCATGGCGGGGAAGGCGATCACGACGCCCCTCTTCTCCTCCGCTCGCACGAACTTGCGGTACCGCAGTCCGCACCTGTAGTGGTGCATGCCAGCCACGAATGATGATGAACGTTCGACGATGGGTGAGTGAGGTTCATGGGAGCCAACGTGTGGTGAGATGGGCATGGTGGGCGCATACGCATTGCAGAGGGTGCCCTTGCCGTCGGGCCCGGTGCGCCACTCTGGCGTCGAGGTGATGCCGCAGTGCATGCACGTGCGGCCGGTCATCACCCGCGGCTCGCTGCTGCCGCCGGCCGCGTCGTGGTCTACGTCGCTGTCATCGTCTTCCTGCGAGCTGCCGCTGCTGCTCGACTGCTCTTTCCGCCACTTCCTGTTGCGCTGGGTCTGGCGATTGGCGGCGATGGCCTTGTGTGTGTGCTTGAGGGAGACCGTGGACTCCTCCCGCTCCCGCCACCGCTCCTTGGCCTCCTCCGCCGCCAGCTGCACCACCCGATCGCCCGCCTGGATGCCGTCGGTTCGACCGGCCGGCGGCCGCGACGAGGGCAGGGGCGACTCCTCGCCGCTGGAGCGGCCCAGGCGAGGCGAGCGGGGCGACGAAAGCGGCGAAGGCCACTCCACTCCACCGAATTCGAAGCTGTGGTCGTGGCTTTCGGGCGTGGTCAGGAAGTTGATGTCCATCTTGGCGTGGCTGGTGGTCTTGGGGGAAGGCATCCGAGAGGCCGACGATGACGTCGCCAACAGGCGCGGGCTTCGCTTGGCATTCGTCTGCGATTGTTGCGGGGGTCCGGTGGGCGCGGCCGTCGTTGTGGTCGGCGGCGTCGTGGTGGCCGAAGCGAATGCGGCGGGGGTGGGAGAGGCTGGTGATGGAAGGCCGAAGGGCAGGAAGGGCACGCTCAGGTGGAGGGCGCCCGGGTAGTAAGCGGCCGAGAGCAGCAGCAGCTGGTTGATGTCCAACATCTGCTGCTGCTGCAGGTGGTTCATCGGGGCGGGAGGGAGGACCAAGTGCGGCGGCGGCTGCGGCGAGGCGGAGGAGACCTGAAGTGAATGATGGGGAAGAAGGTGAGCACCCGGGTTGCGCACAGCATGATCCATTTGGCGCCAAAAAAAGCAGGGTTGGCCATTGGTCCGTTGATGACCGAGTGGGTAACCCAGGAAGATCTCTGATCAGGGGATCAAGTGATAAAATTACGATGGGCCGCTGCCTTGCGCCACTCCCCTTTGATTTGAATCAAAGGGGCAGACGATGAAGTCGTGGGCAACTAAACTGAACACATCAAAAAAACCACACACATACGAAGAAAGAGCGAACGAACCAGGTGTGATGAACCAGATTGATGGAAAATGCGCAAGGCCGATAGGAAGGCCAGGGCGTCTTGCATCTCCATCTCTTTTAACTCCGTGTTCTAGTCTGGTCTCGTCTGGTCTTGTCTGGGGTCTAATACTGTACTGGCACCAGAGAGATGGGTGGACGAGGCTGGCCAGCTTGTTGGAAGAGTGGGTGTGTGTTGTTTGTGGGGCTGGCGGTGGTGTGGGTCAAATGGGGGTCGCACCAGCGAGATCGGACCTAAACACTAGTACGCGAGGCGAGAGAGAGATGAGAGTCGCTGGAGAGTTACCGTTCTTGTGGACTACGTAGGAAGCGCGAGTCATGTCTGTGCAGAGGAACGGCCGATAGACCCAGTTGCGAGCAGCAACGGCATCTCGCTCCGACATCTTCCCGTGTTCCACACTCGTGGCCAATGGGCGCGAGGAGAAATGGCCGGCCCTTGCAAAACCATAAAAGAACAAAATCACCAACCTGCCCTCATTGGCTGGTATTAGTCTACCGCGGCCAGAGTTCCTGGCCTCCGCGGCGGGCGCGACACGGTTGAGGGGAAGAGATTCTTGGTGATGGTTGGTGCCCATTCTTGTGGAGAAACTCACAAGGCAGAAGTCTTGGGCCACTGGTAGCCCGGCGTCAGCCGGAAGCCGCGCGCGTGGATGAACTCGTCCGCCTGCCACCGGCCGGCGCGAGTGGTGAGCCTACAAAAAAAAGAGAGAAGAGATCTGTTTGTGGTGTGGGCGGTGGGCACCTCTGCAGGTCCACGCGAGCCGTAGGCGTAGGGGATGGGCTCCACCTTCTGGCCTTCGAGATGATGCAAGATTGGCGTGAAGATGTCCCACGCTGGTGGAAGCACAGTGAACCCATTGCACGTTAAGTGGTGGAAAAGCGTGGCCAAGGTGACGAGAGTGACGTACCGGCAGCAAGCTCGTCGTCTCGCACAAAAAGCCGGTGGTCGCCTGCCGGCAACACACAGACGCACACACAGGTTGAAGGGGACTCGAGTGAGCAGCCGACAACGGTCGTTGCCAATTTGGCCAATATGACCATTTTGAGGCGTACCCTTGATCACATCGAGTATGAGGCGCTCGTACGCGCCCGGGATCCGCGGCGCCTTGCCCTTGGCCGCAAAGCGCGACTTGTAGGTCAGGTCCAGCTCGGTCAGGGCTTGCTCCTCCGTCAACCCTGTGCAAAACACGAATACGGTCGAGCTGTTGAGTCAGTCCCACATTCTACCCGCGCCAAGACGAATAGCGCACGAACCGGGCTTCTTGGTGAGCATCTTGAGGTAGACGGCTTCGTTGGGCTGCACCCGGAGCACCAGCTCGTTGGGCGGCAGGTCCTCGTCAAAGAGGCCCTTGAGCTTGGACGGCCTGAACTGGATGCGGACCTCTAAAGACAGTTGCTCCACCGTTAGCCATCGCGCGGTCCGCTACCCAAAAATAACGAGAAAGGCGAGCGCACCTGACTTGTGGTCGTTGAGCGCCTTGCCGCTCTTAATGATGAACGGCGTGCCTTCCCATCTAAAGCAAGAAGAGAGTTGAGACTGTGCGTCAAGGTGGCAAACACATACGCATACGACCCTGAGGCGCACCTGTCGTTGTTAACGTGGAGCTCGGTCACGGCGAAAGTGGCGGTGAGGGAGTGCTTGTTGGGAACGGACGAGTCGTCGGTGTAGCCCTTTTTCTTACTTTCGCCCTGGTCGTTGGAGGCGGTGTACTGGCCGATGAGCATGTCGTCGGGCTTGATGGGTGCGATGCTTCTAAGGACCTTGGTCTTGGCATCCCTGCATACAACGCACACGCCAGTCAGCGCCATGGACTGAAGACCTACAAAGAAGAGCTTCCTAGAGGAGAAAGGCGTGTACTGAATGTCGGAAGCGCCAAGCGACTTGGGAGGTTCCATGGCCACCAGGGCGAGCACCTGGATCAAGTGGTTCTGCATGACGTCCCTGATGATTCCAAACTGAAGCCGAGTGTCATCACCGCCACGCGTGAGTGTTAAGCTTTTCTTTCTGCACGTAACAGGGCGGAGCGGATGAGGGCGGGTACCTCGTCGAAGTAACCGCCCCGGCCTTCCGCGCCAAAGTCCTCCTCAAGGGTGATGCGCACGTTGGCGATGTGGTCCTTGTTCCACACTGTGCAATTGCGATAAATTGGGGAGAGAGCACAGGGATGAGACCGCGGCGGCTTGCCCGGAGGCGAGAGAGAGAGAGAGAGAGAAGAGTGCCGCTGCGGATGAACGTACCGGGCTCGAAGACCTCGTTGGCAAAGCGAAGCACGAGCAGGTTCTGCACCATCTCCTTGCCGAGGTAGTGATCGATCCTATAAACCTCCTCCTCGTCGAAAAGCTGCACGAAATCGATTCGTGTCGATTCGTGTGCCGTGTGCCGTGTGCCGTATAAATCATCGTCTAAAGTTGGGAGCATAGCTAAAATGTTGTTCTACGTACCTTGTTCAGCTCACGGCTCAGCTCGGCCGAGGACTCGGCATCGCGTCCGAACGGCTTCTCCAGCACGAAGCGATTCCAGCCCTTCTTGCTCAGTCCCTTTTCTGCAGACCGCGAGATCATCAGCTCTCCAAGCCGCTAGAGAGTCATCGCTTGCGTTGGTGAGATGTACCGCGAATAGCCTTGGCTGCGTCGGCGTAGACGGAGGGAGGGATTGCGAGGTAGAACAACCGGTTGGCGCCGTCGCCCGCCTTCTCCTCGCGCTCCTGGAGCAGCTTGTCGAGATCGGCAAACGACTCGGCCTCGTCGTACTTGCCCCGGTGGTACACGCACCTGTCCAGGAACTGCCTCGTGCGGTGGTGTCACTGATCAATGGGCCCTGCCTTGAAAGAAGGCGTAGAGGATAAAGCAATGCACGTATAGATACCTCTTTTCGCTTCTTCTCCTCTGCGTCCTTGCTGTCTTCATCGATGCTGAAGTTCTCGCTGATCTTCTTCTTGAACTCGGCATCGTCGAGCTCGGAGCGAGCGTGGCCCACGACAACGAGCGACTTGGGCAGGAGGTCCTGCTTGTAGAGCGCAAAGAGCGCGGGGAACACCAGCTTCTTGGCGAGGTCCCCAGACGCACCCAGCACCACCAGGCTCAGGTGGCCGTCGTCACCACCCTTGGCCTTCTTTTCATCCTTCTGCTCGTGTTGGCTCATTCTTCTTCTTCTTCTTCTTTTTGAGTCGCTACTTGAATTTGTTGTTTCTGTTCTTCTACTTGTTCTCTGTCCTCTTTCTGAGGTTGATTGATCTGTTGGCAGCAAGCTGCTCAGCGTGGGCCCCATCGCGGCGACAGAGGGAAGTTATGCCGAGATCTGGAGCAGAGGTGCGCCCTATTTTCATCTGTTTGTCTTCCCGCTTGCCCGTCTTCAGCTCAGGAAATGATCAAACCGGGAAAAGAAAACAACAAGGAAAAAGAACATTAATAAACAAGAACCACACCGGAGACCTGGAAGTAAAGGGAAAACGAGAACGATGAAGCGCCAAACGTTCAACCCCACGGTTTTACTCCTGTCCTCTCTCTCTCTCTCTCTCTCTCTCTCTCTCTCTCTCTCTCTCTTTCGACCCTTTGCTTGCTTCCACTAATTCATTTTACATCTTTCGTTCTATTTATTTATTTCTATTTTTTGGGTGAAGGAATCCTTTCTGGAGGGTTTCCTGCTGAAGCAGGGCGCCAAGGGCCTCATCCGTAGCTTCAAGAAGCGATGGTGCCTTCCCTCCCCCGTTTCTTTTCCACCATTAAATAATAAAGATGAAATGAATTAAACAACAAATATTGCTTACGACCAGGTTTGTGCTGGTTGATGGCAAGCTGACCTACTCGCGCTCACCCTACAGCCCCGTACACTACCACCACCTTCTGCTTCCCCTTTTCCCCTTCCTTATATTTCTAATTATATTTATATTTTACTTATTTATTTGCTTGCTGCCAGTTTTATTCCTATTTATCGTTATCTTTATCTTTATCGTTATCGTTATCTGGGGCCTAACTGGGACACCAGGAGATCGGGCATGTCAAGATGGAGGACTGCACCAAGCTGCTGGCCAAGACGGAGGGCAAGGAGGGCAGCAAGAAGTACATTTTCGTCATCCAGACCACCTTCGGCCGCGACTACACCCTCCAGGCAGCCTCTGAAACAGGCACGCGTCGCACACGCAGAACACGCGCCGCCACACACGCAGAACACGCATCGCATCGCACTCTCAGCACAGACTGACGTCGCCCCGCGGCCAACGTGCACACAGAGCAAACGCGATGGATGGAGGCCATCAACTGCTACCACGGGATGGCCACCAACTCAACGCGACCGCTCCTCGAGAACTCGCTGTCGTCCAGCCTCGAGACACAAAAGTCCGAACGAGCCTTGCGACGCATGACCGTCATGTACCCCAAGTACGACGCTCTCACTAACCATTTCGCCATGCATGTCGCGTGTGGGTCGTGTGTGTGTTGTGTTGTGTTGCGTGTGTCGTGTGTAGTGTGTACTCACAATGCGCGGCGGTGGTGAATGTACGCAGCCTTAACATGGAGGAGGAGCCGCCAGCACCACGAAAGCGACCAGTGACGATGGTGGTGGCCGATCCGCAGCTGAGCTTCTCTTCCATGCACACCGACATTGCTGCCCTCACCTCCGGGCTTGCCTCCGCCGACAACTCACAGTATGTGCGCCTCTGCCTCGACACGACACGACACGACCAACGGCACGACACACACTACGCACACGACCGGAGCGCAGCACAACTCACATAGGCCGCTAGTTTGTCGCCGAGGTCGGGAGCAGGTGCGGGCGGCCCTGCGCAAGCCGCCGCGCTGCCCACAAGTACGCCGCCTCGCCATCGCTGCTGCTGCTTCTTGTTCTTCTTGTCCTTCTTCTGTCACATCTCACGTACCGGCGCTCTGCAGAGGATCTGAGCAGCCCGAGGGAGGTTGGTTCTACCAACTCTGGAGCCGAAGGTCTGCCACCATCATCGTCGGTGGGGTCGGCGTCTGCGACCGCGCATGGCACTGGGTCGGCATCGCCACGGCGCCAGAACCCGTACGCGGCAACCCCGGCGGCTGCCGTCAATGGCAAGTTTGGCGACGACTCCTCCGATGAGTCTGAATCCAAGGTCTGCTTCTTCGTTCTTCGTTCTTCGTTCCTTTTTGTGTGTTTTCCGGATGCTCATCGAGTACTACGGCTTCGCTGACAGGCTATCGAGGGCGACGAGGAAGATGTGGCCGGAAGCGACAAGGTAAGTGCCACATCATGACGACCGCCCTCGAGTTCACATGCAAGGACCAACCATCAACCCGTGTGTGTCGTGTGTCGTGTGTCGTGTGTCGTGTGTCGTGTGTCGTGTGTCGTGTGTCGTGTGTCGTGTTTCGTGTTTCGTGTGTAGAGCCAAGACGGTAAGGGTGGGATGGGGCGGCAGATGTCCAAGCTCCTCAAGCGCAAAAAGGACAGCAAGAAAACCGACCTACTCACCGTACGCAGTCTCGTGTGCGTCGTGTGGCGCGTGTGCGCGCGATGGTGCGGTTGTACGTGCCATGCTGACGGTGTGAGATGGCGGCATTCATCGTGGTGCGGGGCAGGACCTGAGCCAGCGGGTGACGGCGCTTGAGGCGCAGCTGGAGGTGAGCGAACAGCAGAATGAGGAACGGAAGCAGGCCCAGGAAATCCTGAACGAGGAGCTCCTCGAGCAGCGACGCCGACACGACGAAGAAAAGCGAAAATGGGCCGCTCAGATCGACGAGCTCAAGGAGAAGTACGTCGTCCCGTCATCATCTTTTTTTTTAATTCATCTGGACAGACGCTACGTATCGATAGATAGCGTCCGGATGTCGGCAATTCGATGACTCACACACTGCTGTCTGATCAGATACTTTTTGAGCCTGGTGGTGTCGGCCAAGCTCAACTACATGCTCTCCAGCAACGACGGCGACTCCATCAACGTCCGAGCGCCGGCCCTCTGGGAACAGGCGGCGGCCGACGAGGTGGAGGTTGAGGACTTCACCAACTACATCGCGCAGCACATCGATGAGGCTGTGGCCGCCAACGGCGACCGACGACAGCCCGGTGGCGGCAGCAGCAGCGACGGCAAGGTGGGCTACGACCACTACTACTCCTACGTGCGCGATGACAGGGACCCGCGAGGGCGAGTGTAGTTAGTACACGAACTTGTACACGGCCGTGCTCCCACGTGGTGTGTCCTTTCGATTTTTATTTCGGGTCCGTGGAAAAGGCATGTACAGCGGGGGTGTGGAGGCGAGGGCAGGTTCAGAGGGCCGGGGGCAGGTGCCGCAGGATGGCCTCCACGTCGAACTCGAAGGTGAGGAGCGGGTTGGGCGCCTTCTTCCGCCCCTGCGCCCCGCCGTGGTGATATGCGTCCTCCTCCTCTACGTAGCGGCTATCATCGTCGTCGTCATTGTACGCCGCGCGCTCGCCACCGCTGGTTCGTCGGTCGTTCAAGATGGCACCGGCGCGGCTCTCCCTGGCCCCTCCCCCCTGCCCGGGCTGAGCAGGCCTCGCTACGCTCGGTGGCGTGTTGCGTAGCAGCACCACACGCTTGGGGGCGACTGCACAGGGCCATTCTCGGAGTCAATAATGAGTGCAGGGTAGCTCATATTGCGGAGCGACCACACGCACACGTGCGCACACGCTACGGCAAAAGGGCGCGTACCATCGGAGCCGGCGACGGTGAGGCCGGGAGGAGGGTGAACGCTGGAGGCGGAGGAGGCGGAGGTGGTGCTGGCGGCGGCGGCGGCGAGGGCAGCGCCGGGGATGCGCTTGTCGCGTTGGCGGCGGACCTGGATCCACTTCTTGAGGCGGCCCACCACGGGCGACACCATGAAGAAGTTCTCCGTCTTGCGCACCCCTGCACCCCCATCCGTCAGCAGCAGCAGCAGCATCACACGCTCGACACACGACCACACGCAGCCAATCGTGCACGGGGGTCGGGGCAGTGGTGTGAAGCGTGCGTGCGTACCGGGGGTCTGCTTGGAGTTGTACGAGGGCAGCTCCTTGATCAGGTGCCATTTGATTTTCTGCACCACCACCACCCGGACCCCACACACACACACACACACACACACACACACACACACACACGCTATCATCAGCACCAAGCGACGACGTCGTCATCACACCGGTCCGCCGCCAGCACGAGGGGAGGAGGTACGCTGATCTCTTTGCGGGTGCGGGGAGCAAAGGGGGTGTTCTCGGACACGTAGGGGACGATGTACAGCCGCACCTGCGCACGCACAAGCGGAACAAATACGCGCGCGTGCGTGTGTGCGGGTGCACAAATTGAACGCGTGTGAATGGGTCATGTAGGCCTTGTGTGATGGGAAGTGCAGGCAGCCCATTGTAGTCAGGTCATGGTCGCACGACACGCACCCGCTGTTCGTTCTTGGTGAATTCGATGTAGTCCTCTTCGGTGATGAGCCCGTCCGGAATCTGGAAGCCCGTCTCCTCATAGACCTACCCGCGCACCAGCTCCAACGTTACCAAGGAATTCGAGGCACGCGCGAGCGTATGGCGGCGGTGGCGGTGGCAGTTGAGGTGGCGAGCGTGAAGAAGGTACCTCGCGCTTGGCGCATTCGAGCTCGGGTTCGTCTTTGTTGATCTTGCCCTTGGGGAAGCCCCAGCTGGAGCGCGAGTGCCAGCCCTTGACCAGCAGGCACTTGTCGAGGGCCGTGTTGAGCAGGATGGCCCCGCACACCGGCACCCGCGTCTTGTAGTGCGTGAACGACGCAAAGATCTCGTCGATCGAGTGCTCCGCCAGATACGGACGCAGCAGCGCACAATGCTCGAACACTGCCCCCCCCCCATCACACACGCACACATACACGCGCGCGCACGCACGCACGCACACACGCACACACACACACGCGCGCACACACACACACACGCGCGCGCGCGCGCGCGTACACACGCCAAGAGGAAGGGGAAAAAGAGTTGGCTTGAACAGAACACACGCACACACGGGGGCACAACACACGCAACACGCGCGAGAGGAGGCGGGCGAACTCTGGCGGGCGAAGAGCTTGAGGGAGGCGGGCGGGAGCTTGGGGTCGTGCTCGCGGTAGAAGTCCTCGTAGAACCAGTGGGCGGCCTCTATCTGGAAGCATATCCGCTCGAACGAATGCAGCTCCTCCTCCGGCAGGTTGATGATGAACCGGCTGAGCAGCAGCAGCAGCAGCAGCACGCCAACACCCCCCCCCCGCACATACATACATGCACAACAACAACAACAACAATAAGTGGTGGGGGGGGGTGACAGGAGCGAGAGGCTAAAAGGAGCGAGGGGCTATGATTATAACCGGCACCACACCTGCACAAGTCGTCGAGGACGTGGGGCAGCTTGAGCTGCTGCTTCGACATCTCTTGCTTGCTCGCTTGTGAAAAGTTTCTTGTGTGAAAAGAAGAAAGAAAAGGGGGAAGGAAATGCCTTTTTTGTTTTTGTTTTTGTTTTTGTTTTTGTTTTTGTTTTTTTTTTGATCAAGGGGACGTGGGGAGGAGGTGGGCGCGGTAGATGCCGCGCACCGAGTTGAAGAGGAGGATCTCCTGCGCGCGCGCGAGGTCTTCGAGGGTGATGGGGGCCTCCACCATCCACCCGCCCGCCACCAGCGCCCGCCGCATCGTCCCCTCGAGCAGGCCGCACGCCACCGGCGGCGTCACCACCTCCATCATCTCTTCTCCCTCCTCCGCACTCGGATTCGTCGTCTCCGTCGCCGTCGCCGTTGTCGTCGTTGGCGTCGTGATCACCTTGCAGGGCCGCACGATGGCTATGTTGGCGATGGTGGTCTCCGTGACCTGGCCCCACTGGTTGTAGAGGACGACGTCGTCCGCCACCTCGGTCGCGTGGGCGGCCGCCTCGGCCGAGCGCACGTCGCGGAGGGCGCGCGCATAGGCCTCGCGGTGCGTAGTTTTCCACCGCAGGAACGGATCGTCCCGCAGCACCGGCGCCCTAGCCGCCCGCACCTTCACCGTCACCGCGGTGGTGGTGGTCGATGACGTGATCGATGACTTGGGCGGCGCAAGGCCGCGGAGGAAGGCGGCCAGGTCGGTGACGATGGGCGACGAGTCGATCTCCACGCTCTGCACCTCGATCCGTTCGTCGGCGGCGACGAGCACGCGCACACGCCGTACCGATGGCGGCCGCTGCTGCAGCTGCGGTTCGGCCCACTTCTCGCGCGCGACGGTGGCGTGGAGTTGATCGCGCACGCGAGCCACGAGCAGGGCGGCAGCTTCGGGGTCGGGGCAGAAGTCAAAGTGGAGCAGCGCCCGCGAGAGGCGCTCCAGGTGGTGCTCGAGCAGCACGAACGTGCCGGGCGGCTCCCACCGGAGGGTCTCGAGCAGGTCGAACGGCGCGGCGGCGGCCAGCACGTTGCCGCACAGGTGGAGCGAGCCGCAGGCCACCACCACGTTCAGCACTGCCTCTCCCTGCCACGCGAGAGTCAGAGCTCCACCGTTCGGCTCTCGGCGAGGGTGCCGAGGGTGGTACGAGTACCGTGGCTTCCTGGGCGTCGATCTGGCCGAGCACGTGATCCAGCGAGGGGGCCACCTGCATCCCCGCGAGGTCGACGCGTGTCTCCTTTTGGGCCACCGCCTGCCGCGCCAACTCCTGATGATGGGCGGCGGATGATCCACGTTGATTGGCGAAGAAGAAAGAAGAAGAGGGGGCAGCTGGAGGAGTACCTGGAGCTGGGCGGGCGGGAAGGGCCTGAGCCAATCTACGTTGGGCCGCACTTCAACGAAGCTGATCACCTCCGAGACATCCGGGTGGCCTCCGTGTTGCTGGCGGTGATGAGGCGGCGGCGGCGGCACGAGAATGGAGCGGAGGTAGGCTGAATGGTCCTTGTGGCCCAGCATGCCCACCACCCAATGCACCCGCAGCTGGCGCTTGACCGGCAGCAGCGCCGCCCGCTCTTCCTCTGCGGCGCGCAGGCGCCGGAGGGCGTGGTCCACATAGCGCCGCAGCTGCGCGCCGCCTTCGGCGTTGTGGGAGCCATCGAGCAGAATGCGCCGGTTGCCATAACACAGCCACTGGACGCGCCCGGGCCAGCGCACACGCCCGACCCCTCGCGCAAGGCGCTCCTCGTCGACCGCTGCGGCACCAACGCATCACCATTCGTCACGCGAGCATGTTAGCTGGGGGAGGGGGCGTGGTGGAAGGCGTGGGGATAAAAGTGTACGTGCGTGCCAGGCCGGCTGGCCGTCGGCGTCCTCATCACAGAGGAGCCGCACCGTGGCGATGGCGAGGGCCGAGTTGGTCAGCTGGTGCTCCCCGTTGAGCCGCAGCCGATACCGGTAGGTGCGGCCCGCCCCATCTGCGTGGATCGATAACATGGCACACACATACCACAGCGGGTAAGAGGCGCGGCTATGCTGCTGCTGGCGGGGGGGGGTGTCGAACCGACAAAGAGGGCGTCCTCCTCGGCGTGGCGGTCGACCGGTTGGCGGGGGGTGTCCCAGGTGGCGGGGCGGACGAGGTGGAGCGGGGATCCGAGGGCGCGGGCGGTCTGCTCGATGACGGCGAGGGCGGACGGCGGGATGAGGGCGGATACGATGGTGGGCCGGCCCCGCTTGATGATGCCGCTCTTCTCCCGCGCGATGGCGTCCACGCTGTTGCCCAGTATCTCCACGTGGTCCTGCACCCCCCCCCCCAAATTGGTTACACCAAAGACCAGAGCAAGTGAAGGAAGGAAGGAAGGAAAACGAAAGGGAATGAATGCGTTCGTGCGCTTCGCTTGACCACCGGTGAGGGGCAGGGGAGTGGGACCACGTACGAGGGAGATGGAGGTGAGCACCGCAGCCAGCGGCCGGTCGATCACGTTCGTGGCGTCGTTCGCTCCGCCCAATCCTGCGGAGGAGGAGGAGGAGGAGGGGATCGGCAGGTATACACGGAGAGGAGCAGGGAGCGTCATGATGGCGTACCGACTTCGATGATGGCAACGTCGACGCGCTGCTGGTGGAAATGGAGGTAGGCCGCCGCCGTCAAAGCTTCAAACTGATGGCAACAAAAACAGCAGCAACAACAGAAGAAGAAAAACATGTGAGGACCGCGCGTTGATAAAGAGGTGCCGTGTAGCGGACAGAGGAGAGAGTTTGTTGTTTGGTTTTGTACTGTTTTGTTGGGGGGAGGGAGCGTGGTGAGTGTCAGTACCTGGGTCAGGGGGATTGCGGTGTGCTTCATCTGCGCGCTGATGGTGTGGAGCACGGCGTCAAAGTCGGAGACGCTGATCATGCGCTCGTCGACGGTGATGCTCTCGCGCCAATCCACGAGATGCGGCGACGTGAACCGGCCCACCTTGAGCGGTTTTTCTCCCGTCGTCGTCGTCGCCCCGCCCACGTACCGCCATATGGCCGTGAGGAAGGCGCACACGCTGCCCTTCCCGTTGGTGCCCGTCACGTGGATCGTCCGCACTGTGCGCAGTGATGAGAGACAGAGCACGCACCGAGGAGGAGAAAAAGAATAACGTCAGCAGTTGATCGTCCGATCGTGGCGAGCGTGCGTGAGAAAGAGTGAGCGATCGCACCTTGGTTTTGGGGCTCGCCCAACGAGGCGAGGAAGGAGCGGATGCGGCCCACCCCCAAGTCCATGCCCCGAGGCGAGAGAGACTGGAGGAACGCCGCCGCCCCGTGGAACGGAGGCTCGGGAGCGGGGGCGGAGGGGTGGGAGAGGAGCTTCTCCGGCGGCACTCCCGCTATGGCCAGCCCGTCCTTGCGGTGGCCCTGCCTCTCTGAGATCAGTTTCGAGTGGCGCTCCATCGCACCACTACCCGGGCGCGATCGCATGGTGGTAGTAGTAGGAGTAGTAGCGCGGAACAACGTCGAGTCGTACCGCGGCGTCGCAAATGGTGGTGATGAGGCGGTGGGCCTTGAGCAACATCTCGTCGAACTCGCCCTCCACATCCGAATCGGCCACCACCGCTCCTCCACACCCGATGCTGGTGCCTGTAGGTAGATATCGCCCACAGGTCAGCATGGATAGATAGATGGATAGACAGATCACCCTCCTTCGATGCAGCAGCGGAGAAAGAGAGGAGACAAAAGGCGGCTTACCTTGGGGTCCGATGACAGCGGTGCGGATGACGACATTGAACGAGGCCGAGCCCGCCGCCGAGAGATAGCCCAGCACGCCAGAGTACACGCCTGCAGAGGACACGCGCACGCCACCGCCGGGCAAGCACAGTGCGTGAGCTCTCCACGTCCCCTCGCACGTGTGCTGGCCGCAGTCGCTCGTACCGCGCGGGGCCTTTTCCAGGCGGTTGAGGATGTCCATGCTCCGCAGCTTGGGCGCTCCTGTCATGGACCCTGCGAACACGCCACACGGTGCTCTCGGGATGAGGCCTCAAGTCTCATCGCTATCATCATCACCATCATCATCATGGGTGCGCGCTGCAACGAAGGTAAACACGGTGCCTGGAGGGAAGCTGTGACGGATGCTGTCGAGCGCACTCAGCCCGGGACGCAATTTACCTCGCACCGTGCTCACCAGCTGGTGCACTGCGCGGGGGGGAGGGCGTCAATCACACAGTTAGGACGCCCCAAGCAAGCAAGCAAGCAGGTGGTGGTGGTGGTGGCGAGGGAGGGGAGCGCACCAGTGGCGTAGGACTCGACGTGCATGAGGTGGGGCACGTGGACACTATTGATCTCGCACACTCGTCCTATGTCGTTTCGGATCAGGTCCACGATCATGAGATTCTCCGCGAAGTCCTTGGGGTTGGACTGCAGGTGGGCCTTGAGAGCTGCGTCCTCCTCGGGGGTGCGCCCGCGGGGCGTGGTGCCCTTGATGGGCTTGCACTCCACCGTACCTGGGAGCCAGCTTCTAATTAGCGCTTAGGAAAGGAAAGGAAAACAGAGACGCGCCGTTCGTGGCCGGCTCTTGAGAATAAGGAGGGAGGGAGGGAGGGGATGGGATGGTCGTACGAGCGTTGTCTACGCTGAGGAACTTCTCTGGGGACGACGACAGGATGTGGAGGCCCTCCTCGAGCCGCAGGAACGAGGCGAAGGGCGCCGGGTTGGCTTCCCGCAGCCGCACGTACAGCCCCAGCGGATCGGGCCTGCGGTTATTGCATGATGCATCAGAACCCGCCCCCAATGTATGGATAGAAATATACTTGGGATGGTTGGCCCTCTCCACGCCGCCGCCGCCACCAGCGCCACCAGCAGAAGCTGACACGAACCGCAAGGGGGTGGTGATCTTGTTGGTGAGGCAGAGCTCGTAGCTGTCCCCTCTGCCGATTTCCTCGAGACACGCCCGGATGTCGTCTGGCATCAAACGCCCCAAGTGCCAAAATGGTGAGCGGGTAGGATGACACACACGCCCGCGCGCGTGTGGAGGGAGTCCAACGCGACGCAACGCACCCTTGTACTGTTCGTAGGGCCGCTGCAATGCAAAGGGCACGGGCGGCTGCTCCTCCGCGTTGTCCTGGACAGAAGGAGACGTGTGGCTAGGGCTCGTGGCGGCGCTCGGATCCGCCGCCAAGGCCTGCTCGACCTGGGCGAACCATTCCTGGCTGGCCCGCTCCTCTGCCCCTCCTTCTTCCTCTTTGCCGAGGCACAGCAGATACACGCTGCGGGCGACGTGGTCAAACGCCACCACCCGATCGGCAAAGACGAACGCGGCATCGGGCTGCGCTTCTGCCTGCACGCGGCGGGAAGGGCTGGTCGTGAGGGGGCTGCAGCCGCAAAAGAGAGAGAGAGAGAGAGACTGCGAAGGATCGGGGCGCATACCTGAGCTGTGGAGGGGAGATCGGGAAAGGCACCGGCCTCGTGCTTCATCTCGTACCCAAAGTAGCCCACGAACCCGCCAACAAAATCGAACGGCAATTCTGTGTCTGCGCGTCTCGCGCTTCAGTAAGTCGGGGGGCACCGCCGCCGGCATGGGTACGGTGGCGTGTTGAGAGTACCGATGGGACACTTGCGCTTGGCGAGTTGGCGGTCGACCACGTCAAAGAAGGACTGGTCGGCCTCCAGTCGGTAGGCGCGTTGCTGGACTCGGCCTCCTCGTCGTCGCTTCCACGTGGTGACCTCCCTCTGAGCCAGGGAATACGATATGTAGAAGGCGTGTGGGCCATCACACGACCCCATGTACGAGTACCTGACCCCGCGCACGGCACACGTGTGCAACACGCACAGCGCGCACAGAGAAGAGGTGAGACATTGAGTGCACTCACTCACCCGCAACAGAACAGAACAGAACAGAACAAGCTTAGCCCAGCGCCGAACGAGGAGCCGTGGATGGGGCCGGCAGAGCAGGGCTCACCTGCACGCCTGGGAATCGGTGCGAGAGGAGTCCAACCAGAAGCACTTTGGGCTGTCGGCGAACAGTTTGCAGAAGACCTGGCACAGACCACAACAAACGTGCGACGTTTCGCGGAGAGGTTGGCGAAATGACGACCCAACACGCAAGAGTGAAGACATGTCGAGCTGCGCGCAAAGGCGTTCTACCTCGTGACTAGGCGCTTCGGTGGCCAATCGCCGCCACCTCAGGCGATATGGGAATGACGCGGCCTCTTGAACCGGCCTGGGACGGCGGTCACCAGGTTAGCAGGAGGGCCAAGTGGTCGTGGCCAAGTGCCCTGGTAACACGGTCAGGCGGGCAGATGGCATAGTGCCTGGTGGGCGGCAGCATACCGGGAAGGCGGCACGAGGTAGGTCGGAGTGGAGAGAGGCGGGGCGCCGGCTGCAGGCGCGTGAGCGCGATGCCGGCGGCTGAGGTCGCGGAAGTTCCGGAGGATGGTCTTGCCGTGTTCGGTGCAGACAGACTCCGGATGAAACTGCACGCCCCACATGGGACGCGTCTTGTGCCTGATCGCCATCACCAGCCTGCACCCCCAAGCCCGATCGAGGTGAGTCAGTCCCCATTGGGTGCGCCGGCACGTGCACGGCTCGAGCGGCAATTACAGACGGCGAGTGGACAAGTGGAGGCATACCCGTCGTCAACGGAGCGCGCAATGCACTCCAGGTGCTGACCGAACGCTGGCGCATCCGAGACCGTCCACGAGTGATAGCGCACCACCTGCACCAGATGATGAGCGCGCGCGTGGGGTCCACAAACAGATGAGCGCACTGCGCGTGCGTGGGTGAATGGCGCGTGCCTTGAAGGAGAGGGGCACGCCCTGGAACAGTGGGTCGTTGGTGTGCTGCACTTGACTCACCACCCCATGCGCCACACGAGGTGCCCTCACCACCTGCACGAACGATCGTTCATGCATTAGCAACTACATATAGGGGGAGGGGGTGCAAAATTAATGTGGAGGAGGCAGCCCGTGGGCATATTGTACCTCGACGCCGGACACGTGGGCAAGGCCTTGGTGGCCCAGGCAAACGCCGAGGACGGGCAGCTCGGCCTCGCGCAGCAGCTGCTCACACACGCCGAAATCTGCGCCCAACAAATCGCAACACACACAAGATTCGTCAATCCAACGCTCGCGATTTGTTGCGCGCGCAAGAAGAGATCAAGATGACGTGCGAACCGGCGCTGTTGGACGGCACGCCAGGGCCGGGGCTTTGAAGTTGAAGAAGGGGAGGAAAAGTGCCACCAGGGCGCAAGGGTGAGGCCGAGAAGCTGCTGTGCCACGTCCCACGCTGTCCCGCTTGCTGGCGGCGTGCGCGCTCCTTACCTGATGACGACGTTGTGGAAGTGAGGCAGGACGGCCTGCAGGGCCACCCAGGAGAGCTGGTCGTTGCGGATGACGCAGGGCGGGCGGCCGTTGACCTCGGCCAAGTACTGGAACAGGTTGAAAGTATAAGAGTCGTAGTTGTCGATGAGGAGCGTGAGGGTGCTGCCCTCCGCGCTGGCTGGCGTGGCCATCGCTGGCGCTGGTGCTGGTGCTGGTGCTGGTGCTGGTGCTGGTGCTGGTGCTGGTGCTGGTGCTGGTGCTGGTGCTGGTGCTGGTGCTGGTGCTGGTGCTGGTGCTGGTGCTGGTGCTGGTGCTGGTGCTGGTGCTGGTGCTGGTGCTGGTGCTGGTGCTGGTGCTGGTGCTGGTGCTGGTGCTCACGATGGTGATGATGACGATGATGTAGTAGTTGGTCGGTACATGCGGAGACAAAAAGAAAAGGGCGGGTAGGGAGAAGAGAAGCCTGCCCCTTGCCGGGCGGAGCGGCGGATTCGGACCTGTTGGGAATGTAGCCCATCGCCCGCCAAACTGGTTTGCAAATTGCTAACATTCTCTTTGGAGCGGAGCCGGTGGGGCAAGCGGCAGGTACGCGCCAAGCTCGCGGGCCATGCGCCGCGTTACTGGCGT
This sequence comes from Acanthamoeba rhysodes, assembly GCA_000826385.1. Taxonomy (NCBI): domain Eukaryota; phylum Discosea; order Longamoebia; family Acanthamoebidae; genus Acanthamoeba; species Acanthamoeba rhysodes. The sequence goes on along the minus strand of CDFC01062057.1, from coordinate 121,201 downwards.
AAACCTTTTAGGGATACCCTCCTTGGTAGCGTGGCAGCTGCCGTGGAACAGGCCGCATGCGGCTCTGGTTGCGTGCCGACGTGGTGGTTGGGGGGGGGTACAGAGCAGGTTGTTTGCAAACACCGTGGGCGTAACAGAGTCTTGTGACACATTTACTGCTATGGATGGCCCCAATAAATAAGAATGAATAGGTCCCCTCCAGCTGCCGTAGGAGAGAGAAAAGGACTGACTGCACCGTGACCACGGTTCAGGGCGTGGTGCACGCGCTGGTCGTCTGCTGGGAGGAAGGCGGCCTGTGTCGTCGCGAGCGACCAGTCGGGGAGCTGTAGAGGAGGGACGAGTCGTACTGCGTCTGGTCCGGTCCTTCGCCCTCCTCCTCCAGAAAGTCCCGGATGAGGGCCGCCACCTCGTCGGCCTCGCTCATCGTCTCGGCTGAGCCCTTGCCCGCGGCCATCCGGTCGTGCGTTGCCTGGCGCTCGTAGAACTGCGGCGGCTGCTGGCCATAAGACGACGACTGTTGAGGGTGGGACTGCTGAGGCGCGTGGCGGCGGCTCTGGCGGGGCGTCTCCTCGGGCGTCGGGGGCGCCGGCTGGTAGTAGGGCTCCTCGGCGTAGAAGGAGGCGCGCATGGCGTACGTCGGGTGTCGGCTGCTGGCGGCGGCCTGGTCCTCCCGGCTCAGGGCTGGCGGCGAGGGCACGGTGACGCCGAGTGCGAACGAGGGCGGCGGGGAGGGCAGGTAGGGCGACGACACGGTCGACGAGCACTGCGACGATGACGAGGTCAGGCTGCTGCCCGGCGCACCGCCGGCGTAGGGCGACTGCGGCAACCGCGAGGCCACTGCGGGGGACGAGGGCGCGTGTGGCGGCCCATGCCCTATGCCCCCGTGGTGCAGCTGCTGAAGGTGGTGGTACTGGTGCTGCTGCTGATGGCGACGGTGGCCCGATCCTACGGCCGACGACGACGACGACGAAGAGGCGGCGGCGGGGGCTGATGAAGAGGAGGGCGGGAAGGGGCGGGAGAAGGTGGAGGCAGCCGAGGACTGGGGCACGGGTGAGGCGGGACGGACGGGCGGCGGGGGCGAGCTGCAGATGAGGGAGATGTCGGAGCAGAGAGAGAGGCAGTAGTCCCCTATGTCGTAAATGAGGCGGTTGACGTCGAGCGAGAGCGAGTCGTTGAGGAGCGACGCGGGCGAGGGCGACGTTTGCGGCTGCGGCTGGGGCTGGGGGTGGTGTGCGTAGGGGAAGCTCGGGAAGCTGTCCAGCACGTGGCCCAGGAGGTCGGGCATCGACGCACTACTCGAGAGGGAGAACGACGACGGGCTGCCGCCACTCGGCTCGGGCCTGAAGGCGGCGGGCGTGCTGTGATGTCGCTGCACCCGCTGCTGCTGCTGCTGCTGCTGATGGTGCTGCTGCTGCTGATGGTGCTGCTGCTGCTGATGGTGCTGGTGCTGCTCCTCTTGCTGGTGGTGGAGCTGCTGCTGGTGGTGGTGGTGCTCCTGCAGCTCCTCGCAGCGCAGCTGGGGCCGATGCAGTTGCTGCAGCTGCTGCTGCTGGGGCAGAATGGGCACGGGCGGAGCGCGACGTAGGACGCCGTGGTCGGTGATGGCGTGCTGCTGCTGCTGCTGGGGGGCGGCTCGCGCGGGCTGGACTCGCGAGAGGGGGGCAGGGGCGGGCCTTGCCCTCTTGCGGGGCGGACCTTGGTCGTGGGCAGAGCTGCTACTCGCGCGAGTGGCAAAGTCGGATGTCGAGGCCAGAGGCGAAGATGGCAGAGATGGCTGAGTTTGCAGAGATGGCTGAGTTTGTAGAGATGACGATGATGCGGCGGAATCGATATCTTCGACGGCGGCGGCGGGTTTTCGTCGTCGGCGGATGCGACGGTGGGTGCGGGCGTGGTGTTCCTTGGCCTCCTCGGCGAGTACTTGGGGACTGCGAGCGAGGCGGGCGAGGAAGCTTTGGATGTCGCCCTTCACGTTGGTGCTGCCCGAGAGGAAGAGCTGGCCGAGGGTGGGCTCCACCCCATCGGACAGGGAGGGGCTGGGCGGGGAACTAGGCGGCTTGCCCGAAGAGTTGTGTGCTGACGCCATGGCTTTAGCTCCGTGGTCTTTTTCGTCTTCTTGTTCGCTCGCTTGAAAGAGCGAAGAGCGGAGGAATACGATAATTATTATTGCTGCTGGTGTTTGAGATGGATGATGCGGCGGACTTGAAGTTTGCTCGTTTTTGCGCGGAAGCTACCAGCACCACAGAATAGAACGCCTCAAGTGGGGCACCTCGAGAGAGTAACCGAGGTATTAAAATAAAAGGTTGTTCTCGTGGGGTACAGCAGTGCGGTGATGTGCTGCTGACTTGGAGGAGAAGAGAAACTGATACGAGCCACCGTGTGGCCGTGTGCGTTGTGGCCTCTGTGGCGGTTTAGGGAGATTCAGGGAGGGGCGGAAAAGCGATGATCTTCACCAGACGCTTTGGATTTTAAAACAGGCACGGCGAAAAAATGACGGCATATTTTACGCGCCAAGCTTAAATCTGCACAAGAATTACAAGCGTGTCCGCACAAATCTATAATAGGTAAATTTTCAGTCTGTAGACTGGGAGTTTTCAGTGGTAGTAGAGGTGTCCTCATTAGTATCTTTCGCCCGCGGCACCAGCGAGGGGGCCAGCAGAGTGGCGGGTTGATGACGTGATGGTGCAGCAATCGCAGGTGGCAGGGAACTTGACAGTTGTGGCGCCTTGCTGGCCAACGTTAATGCCGCATCCGCGGCCTGCCGCGCCAGTGCTAGGACAGGCATCTGTGGTCGTGACGCACTGCCAGCGAGCGCATGCTGCCATGGCTGTGACACTTTCTTGGAACATGGAGTCACATAGTTTGTGATTCCGCCGCCTCATGTTCGGGCAAGATGAAGACCGGTGTAAGGCGTGATGGCCCTGCTCCACCGCGAAGTTCCTACTACCTTACGCTCAACCACGGACGAGGTCCCCCCAAGCGCAACAAAGACGTCCGCTGTGTAGAGCTATCCTTTGTGCGAACAACCAACCATCTGAAAACCGATTTTGGCGCGAAGCCAGCACCGACAGTCACCTTAACCGAGCCCCCCCCCCCTCTTTGGCAGGTATAAATAAGGGACCGGCCAGAATTTTCTTTTGTTCGCGAAGCTGCCCAGCGCAAAGACCTCGAACGTCAGCTGCGCGGGGGGTAACGACGTGACGTGAGCTTAGTCCAATTCGCGAAGATGTCTGATTACGACACTAGTACTTTCGGTACCGTAGGCCTCTCACTAAATTTCCATCCCCACGCATCGCCTGACGATGATTCCTTCACCTGGCAGGCGATGAGGATGTGATGGAAGAGGAGGAGTACTCCACACGTGGCACCGATGGAATGGATCAGGAGATGATGGAGGATGAAGAGGAGGAAGAAATCACGCAGGAGGACACATGGACTGTGATCAGTGCCTACTTCGAAGAGAAGGGCTTAGTGCGGCAGCAGCTGGATTCGTTCGATGCCTTCATTCAGAACACCATGCAGGAGCTCGTGGATGAATCGCCCGACCTCATCCTCCAACCCGAATCCCAGCACAAGCCCGGCGCTGGCCCACAGACGCAGACCCGCTACATCATCAATTTTGGCCAAATTTATCTCAGTCGACCCACCATGACCGAAGCCGACGGCAGCACCCAGGCCATGCTTCCCAACGAAGCTCGCCTGCGCAACCTCACGTACGTCGTTGTCACCTCGCTTCTTCCCCCCCAATTTCCACGACATCCGATAATCCCAAACTAATCTGTCTTTGCCATGCTGGGTCCGCGCGGTACGTCGTGCAGTTACTCGGCACCTTTGTTCGTGGACATGTCCAAGACGACCATCACCGCGGCGGGCGAAGAAGGGGAGACCCACCAGTCCACGGAGGAGCTGTCGCGAGTGTTCATCGGCAAGGTGCGTGCTGGCCGCCCTACCTTTCCCCCCTCCACGCTCCGTGCGACCCCGTGGTGGCGTGAGGCCGTGGTGCGCCGCGAATGGACTGGCCTAACGCGGTAGGCGTGATGTGATGGCGCCTGCGCAGGTGCCGATCATGTTGCGTTCGAACTACTGCATGCTGGCGGGTGCGCCGTCGGACAAGGACCTTACGGAGCTGGGCGAGTGTCCGTACGACCAGGGCGGGTACTTTGTGATCAACGGGAGCGAGAAGGTGCTGATCGCGCAGGAGAAGATGAGCCACAACCACGTGTACGTGTTCAAGAAGCAGGCGCCCTCCAAGTATGCCTACGTGGCCGAGATCCGGTCGTGCCTGGAGACGGGCAGCAGGCCGACGAGCACGATGTACGTCAAGATGATGCAGCGGTCGGGGTCCAAGGGCCAGACGCTCAAGGCGACGATCCCCTACATCCGGCAGGATATCCCCATCATCATCGTCTTCCGCGCGCTCGGGTTCGTGGCCGACCGGGAGATCCTGGAGCTGATCGTGTACGACTTTGACAACAAGGACATGATGGAGATGCTGCGCCCGTCGCTCGAGGAGGCCTTCGTCATCCAGGACCAGGCCGTCGCCCTCGACTACATCGGCAAGCGCGGCACCACGACCGGCGCCACACGCGAGAAGCGCATCAAGTACGCCAAGGAGATCCTCCAGAAGGAGATGCTGCCCCACGTCGGCATCTCCCAGTACTGCGAGACCAAGAAGGCCTACTTCTTCGGCTACATCATCCATCGCCTCCTCCTCGCCGCCCAGGGCAAGCGCCCGCTCGACGACCGCGACCACTACGGCAACAAGCGCCTCGACCTCGCCGGCCCGCTCCTCGGCACCCTCTTTCGGCAGCTCTTCAAGAAGCTCAACAAGGACGTACGCGGCTACCTTCAGAAGTGCGTCGACTCGGGCAAGGAGTTCAACCTCATGATGGCCGTCAAGTCCAAGACCATGTACGCACTACTGCTATTGCTCCTCTCGCTGCCCTCCGACACACACACACCCTCTAGTGTGTTGTGATTGGCTCACTCGCGATTGTGTGTGACGCGTAATAACGCAGTACGAACGGGCTCAAATATTCGCTAGCCACGGGCAACTGGACGTCGACGCGGTCTGTGGGGGCCAAGTCGGGCGTGTCGCAGGTGCTCAACCGGCTCACGTTCGCGTCTACGCTGTCGCACTTGCGCCGGCTCAACACGCCCATTGGGCGCGAGGGCAAGCTGGCCAAGCCGCGCCAGCTGCACAACACGCACTGGGGCATGATCTGCCCGGCCGAGACGCCCGAGGGCCAGGCCTGCGGGCTGGTCAAGAACCTGGCCCTCATGGCCTACATCTCCGTCGGCTCCGCATCGGCCCCGATCCTCGAATTCCTCGAAGAGTGGAGCACGGAAAATCTCGAGGAGATCTCGCCCTCCAACATTCCCGCCGCCACCAAGATCTTCGTCAACGGCGCGTGGGTGGGCATCCACCGGCAGCCCGACCACCTAGTGCAGACCCTGCGCTCGCTGCGTCGCTGCGTCGACGTGTCGGCCGAGGTGTCGGTCGTGCGCGACATACGCGAGCAGGAGCTGCGCCTCTACACCGACGCCGGCCGCTGCTGCCGCCCCCTCTTCATCGTCGACAAGCAGCGCCTCCTCCTCAAGAAGTCCGACATCCGCGACATCCAGAAGGTACACCCCGGTGGCGACGACAGCGACACGATCTCCCATCACCACTATCACCCCGTCCCTCCCTCCCCTCCCACCCACCGGCTCAGCTTGCTCACGCGTGTCGTGTGTACATCCTCACAGCTGCAACAAGACGAGAGCCTCTCGGAGAAGGGCTGGTCGCACCTGGTGTCGCAAGGCTTCGTGGAGTACATCGATTGCGAGGAAGAGGAGACGGTGATGATCGCCATGACCATCGACGACCTCAAGAAGTCCCGCAGCGAAGAGGTGCCCTTCCTCCTCCCGCCACCACGATCTGCCTCTCTTCTCTCGTTCCCCTCCCCCGCTCACAGGTCGTGTTCCCCCACCCCACCATGCATCCATGCATCGATCCAGGCGTACTCGTACACGTACACGCACTGCGAGATCCATCCGTCGATGATCCTGGGCATCTGCGCGTCGATCATTCCGTTCCCCGACCACAACCAGTCGCCGCGAAACACGTACCAGTCGGCCATGGGCAAGCAGGCCATGGGCGTGTACACGACCAACTACCAGCTCCGCATGGACACCCTCGCGCACGTGCTCTACTACCCGCAGAAGCCGCTCATCACCACCCATTCCATGGAGCACCTCCACTTCCGCAAGCTGCCCTCGGGCCAAAACGGCATCATCGCCATCGCGTGCTACTCGGGCTACAACCAGGAGGACTCGCTCGTCATGAACCAGTCCTCGGTCGACCGCGGCTTCTTCCGCTCCGTGTTCTACCGCTCCTACGTCGACTCGGAGAAGCACATGGGCCAGTACGACGAGGAGTTCGAGAAGCCCATCCGCGAGGACACCATGGGCATGCGCCACGGCTCCTACGAAAAGATCGAAGACGACGGCCTCATCGCACCCGGTACAGCCCTCCCTCTCCTCGCTTCGTTCTTTTTCTCAGCCCTCCCCCCCCACCCCCGCATATATACGATGATGTTCGAGGGATGGATTACTGACTTGGCTGACGGCGCCAGGCACGCGCGTGTCGGGAGACGACATCATCATCGGCAAGACGACCCCCGTGTCGCCCAACGAGGAGGACACGCGCGCGCAGCGGTTCTCCAAGAAGGATTCCTCCATCTCCGTCCGGTCGTCTGAGACCGGCATCATCGACAAGGTGATGCTCTCCACAAACTCCGACGGCTACAAGTTTTGCAAGGTACTCCATCATCATCACCGCCAACATACCATGCCCCCCCCCCCAATGCGGGGGCGAAGAGAATCAACACACACCGATGCGCGAGATCGCACCACCTGATCTCTATTTATTTATTGATATTGACGGTCGCTTGGGGGATGGGGTCAGGTGAGGGTGAGGTCGGTGAGGACGCCCCAGATCGGCGACAAGTTCAGTTCGCGCCATGGCCAAAAGGGTACGGTGGGCATCATGTACCGGCAGGAGGACATGCCCTTCAACATCGAAGGCATCACCCCCGACATCATCGTCAACCCGCACGCCATTCCCTCGCGTATGACCATCGGCCAGGTACCCCCAAACATGCACAGCAAACACGCACGACACTGTCCCGCTGCTAACAACGACACAACAACGCACGCGAACACGCGCGGCAGTTGATCGAGTGTCTGATGGGCAAGGTGTCGGCCACCACGGGCGAGGAAGGTGATGCGACGCCCTTCACCAACACCACCGTCGAGTCCATCTCCGATCTGCTGCACGGCGTGGGCTACCAGAGGCGTGGCAACGAAGTCATGTACAACGGCCACACCGGTAAGCCCCTCGGCAGGCAGCATTCTGCTGCTTTGGCAGATGCTCGCAAGAAACTGGACCTCACGGATCATCCGTGTGCTCTGTGCTGTGCTGTGCTGTGCTGTGGCGCGTTTTTGCAGGCCGCAAGCTGGAGGCGCAGTTCTTCATCGGGCCCACCTACTACCAGAGGCTGAAGCACATGGTGGACGACAAGATCCACTCGCGCGCTCGCGGCCCGGTGCAGATTCTCACGAGGCAGCCCGTGGAGGGCCGATCGCGCGACGGTGGTCTCAGGTTTGGAGAGATGGAACGCGACTGCATGATCTCCCACGGCGCGGCCCAGTTCCTCAAGGAGCGACTCTACGACCAGTCTGACGCCTACCGCGTGCACGTGTGCGACCTGTGCGGCATGATCGCCATCGCCAACCTCCGCAAGAACACCTTCGAGTGCCGCAGCTGCCGAAACAAGACCCAGGTGCCTCCCTCCCTCCCTCCCCAGGTGCCACGTGGAGTTCGTCGGTGTGCTGGTGGTGGCCGGTGGTATGCACGGCGGGACAACACTGACCCCCGCTTCCGTCCACAGATCTCACAAGTGCACATCCCCTACGCCTGCAAACTTCTCTTCCAGGAGCTCATGTCGATGTGCATAGCGCCCCGCATGCTGCCCGCCTGAGCCCCTCCCTCCCGCCCCAGTTCTGCTGCTGCTGCTGCGGCGGCTGCAAGGCTATTTATTGGTGCCTGTTTACTCCCCTGTAGTACTACAGCAGTGTACAGAAGGCCCACGCCGCACACGCGTCCAACGCAAACATCGTCCAACGCACCAAACACAAACCTAAATAGTGACCTCCATCGCCGCCAACAGGGGCCTCCACGCCCACAAGGTTACACAACACCTTTCTGACCCAATAAAAAGGGTTGCCGGGGCAAGTACAGCGATTAGTCTGCAAATCTGGTAATTGTGAGTAGCAGCCCTCTTAGCTCAGCTGGTAGAGCGCACGACTGAAGATCGTGAGGTCGCTGGTTCAAACCCGGCAGAGGGCAATCTATCATCTGTGAAATACTTTTGGCGCTGTCAGTTTCCTATCTTTTTGGCGGGAATACCAGACATCGCCCACACACCGACGTACTCAAGCAGGAGATCAGATGTCCGGCATCGCGAGAGGTCGTTTGTCAGAGGAGAGGAAGGTGCTGCTTGTTTTTCTTTGCCTCTGATCAAGTCTGGCGTTGCACCTGCGCCGGACGTGCAGCAGCGATTAATTTTTTGGGGGGGGCTGCGTTTTTTGATGAAAGGCCTGGCGCAAGGACCACCCGCCTGGGTTCTTTGCGCGTCCCGAGCAGAATCCGGATGGCTCGGCCAACCTCATGAAGTGGACGTGCGGCATTCCCGGCAGGAAGGGCACCGACTGGGAGAACGGCATCTTCCCCCTCACCATGGCCTTCACCGACGACTACCCCAGCAAGCCCCCAAAATGTACGCCTCCCCTCAATTCGTGCGTAGGACGCGCTCCGTGGTCTGCTCTACGGTTTTACCCATGGGCTTGCCTCATTCTTCTGCCACACTGCCCTGCCGTGTGTCGGCTGCTTGCACGTTCGCTTGTCCATGCGCAGGCCAGTTCCCGAGTGGTTTCTTCCACCCCAACATCTACCCCTCGGGCACCGTATGCTTGAGCATCCTCAATGAAGACGAAGACTGGAAGCCCTCCATCACCGTCAAGCAGGTGCACTTCTCTCTCTCTCTCTCTCTCTCTCACACACACACAACACAGCACAACACGCTCAAGCTTCCTTTCCTCTCGGCGCTGACGCGTGTGATTGGCACCAGATTCTGCTGGGCGTGCAGGAGCTGCTCGACAGCCCCAACCCCAACAGCCCGGCACAGCAGGACGCCTACGCTCTCTTTGTGTGCGTCCCCCATTCCTCTTCTCTCCTCCAACCGAACCACGCCTGATCGTCGTGTGCTCGCCTCGTCACTCGCAGCACCAACCGCACCGAGTACAAGCGCCGCGTGAAGCTCCAGTCGGCCAAGTATACGCAGTAGTCGCTCCCTCATCCCCCCACCCCTGGCAACAACATCCGTAGGGCGACAGGACTGCAGCACTGTTGCATTTGTAGAGAGCCTCGTACGCATCCATCATACACCGCCCGCAATCCATCTCCACCTGGCTGGCTGATGATATACCTCTTTTCACCCTCTGGCCACACAGAGGGCTGCTCGTTGGGTTGGCCCTCTCTCTCTCACACACTCTCAAAATTGGTTGCTTGTTGCTTGCTGCTAGCTCTGCTCCTCTCTTTCCGCGCGCTGGACCAGAGTCATCACGCCGGTGGTGGCGGCTGGGGAACGCGATTGTCCATCTCGCCCGCGCATCACCAGCCTTCGTCTGACTCCTCATCGTCGTCGTCGTCGGAGAAGTACTCGCCGCCGGAAGCCCGAGGAGCGGCGGCAGCTCCGCCCGTACCGCCCGTCCAGTCCGATGGTGCGTCGGGGTTGCTGAGGAGCGAGGAGGGGGGGAAGCATACAAATTAAAGGCCAACAACGCCAAGCAAGCAGCCGCACGAACACAGACGGATTGGTGGCTGGTGGGGGGGGGCGTACTCGAGGATGTCGGGGTTGATGCCCTCCAGCATCATCTTCTGCTTGATGGCGGCGACCGGCACGCGCAGGCGCAGCATGACGAAGTACTGCTCGTAGCGCGGGTCCGCCGACACCGTGAGTCCTCCCCCCTCTGTTGCGACACACGCATGACCACACACGACACACGCTTAGCAACGAGGGGCACGCCCGACGTCGGACCAGGCGCAGTAGCTTTGGCGGCTGGGGAGCCGTACGGGCGCCGCCCGGAGGCGGAAGGGCGGTGTGGTCCTGGTACTCGTCCCCGCCGTAGTACGGCGGCTGCGGCTGGTGCTGGTGCTGGGCTTCCTCGCGCGGAGGCGGCGGCGGCGGCACCTCGCCCGCACCCTCGCCCGCTGCTCGCCGGACGTGCCACGCACGGCAACATAGGCGTTAATGCCACTGGTCAGTGTGTAGGCCACGAGTGCGTGCGTGCGTGCGTGAGTGCGTTTTGGCTGGTGGGCCGGCCGACGCTCGCGTGGTACGCGGCACGAGTGGGCAATGGCGCGAAATAAATAAAGAGCTGCGCGGCCCTACCGGGAGTGGCGGCGGCGGCGGAGGTGGCGCCGGCGGCGGCGGGACCGAGGGCGTCCTCCGGTATGCTGTTGAGCTTGGCTTCGAGGATGTTCATGGTGATCTCCAATCTGAATGCATAGTTGGCCAGCCCCCCCCCCCACGCAGCAAAAGAAAGTGCCCCAACGTTGGAGTGCAGAGGCGAGAGGCGAGAGGCGAGAGGGGGAGGGGGGGGAAGAGGAGGAGAGGAGGAGGCAGCGGAAGGGGGGGGCACTGTAGTGGGGAAGGGGGTAGGTAGGTAGGTGGGTAGGTGGGTAGGTACCGTTGCAGATGGCGAGAGACCTGGTCGAGGCGCTGCTCGCAGAGGAAGGAGAAGCGGTTGAGGAATTGGGTGGTCTGGATGACAAAGTGGTTGACGTAGGCCACGGTCTTCTTGAAGGGGATGGGCTCCACCTTGGAGTAGTCGATTTGGGCCACCAGCGACTCCATCTTCGTTGTTTGTTTTGGCCCAAAGGGGGGGTGTTCGAATAGTCGAGCGTATTTTCGCTTCTGCCGCTTTTCGTTTCTCCCCGCATTTTTCATTTCCTTATATTTTTCCTTATTAAAAATAAATATCAAATTAAAAATAAGGCTCACGCGTCGGAGAGGAAGGCGTCGTCGGTGTAGGCCCGCATCCACTCCTCGGGCAGGCCGCACGCCACCACGAGCTCCAGGCTGGCCGCCGTCAGCTCGATCCGATGCTGCACGAACGCGCCTGCCCCCCCCCCACCATCAAAGCATCGTGCAGCCGTGTAGTGTGAGAACGCGGTAACGCCGATGATGGTGGTGGCTGGTGGTGAACGAGGTGCGCCGGTGCGGAGGAGAGCGAGAGTGGTGGTACCGAGGAGGGTGGGGCAGCGGGGGCGCGAGTCGAGCACGTCGGAGAGGCGGTGGACGCTGGCATTGAGCTGGCGGGCCATGAAGAGGATGTCGGCCCGCTGGATCTCGTCGGGGCATGAGTGGAAGAGGGCGCGTGCCTGGAGCATGACCTCCACCACCTTGCCCACCACGTGCTCCGTGCTGGCCCGCCACTCCAAGTGCGCGCCCTCCTCCTCGCACGTCTCCGCGGCGGCGGCGGCAGCAGGGTCGCGGCGAAGCGCGTTGGGTTCGGTGAGGGCCGGGAGCACCGGATGCCCGGCCAGCAGCACGTGCAGGTCGTCCACGAGCCGCCGCAGCCGCTCGACGTCGGCCAGGCGACGCTCGAGGGCGGCCTCGCTCTTCCGCTTTTTCTTCTTCTTCGTAGTCGTCGTCGTGGTGGTGGTCACCTTCTTGGTGGTGGGCCTGAGCTTCTTCTTCCTCTTCCAGCCGTCCGCCGCCGCCTCGCTGCCTTTTCCATCGTTGTGGCCGCCGCCATCGTCGTGACGTTCCGCAGCCGTCGTGTCGCCGGATGTGGCGGCTTGCCGCCGCGGAGGTGTTCGTGCCTTCCTGTCGCTCTCGCGGAAGTCGTCGTCCTCGTCGGCGTCTCCGTCCTCGTCCGCCTCGTCCCGCTCCGGGTCCTCGTCGCTGTCCCCCTCGTCCTCGTCCTCGCTGTCGTCGCCATCGGTGGCGCGGGGATGAGAGCGGGCGTAGGAGGCCCAGCTGCTGCCGCCGGAGCCCCGCAGCTCCTCCGCGCTCACGGTGAGACGGGGGTCCTTGGGGGCGCCGCTCCGAGGTCCCTGCGGGTCATCGTGATGATGGCGAGTGGGCGCGTCATCGGAGTGTTCACCGCTGCCGTAGAGGCGGTCGTCCGCGCCGCCGCTGCTCGGGTCCGAGGGGCTGCGCTTGGGGCGGGCACCTTCGCCGGGGAGCTTGCTGACGACCTTGTTGCCGCTGTTGGCCTTGACCTCCTGCGAGAAGGTCAGCAGCTGGAAGATGTTCCGCAGCGACCGGCTCTTCTCCTTCTCCTTCTCCTTCTGCACAACACCGCAGATATAACAACCACCAGCCACCAGCACACCGACCGGCACAGTGCGGCCACCAACGCGAGGAGGCGGGTGAGCGTGCGCGGACGAGTGCAAGGGAGAGGCGACCAGGCACCTTGGGTGCGAGCGCGGACTTGTCGCCGGCGCCGCTAGCCACGATGCGATCGAGGCGCGGGTTGTGGGCCTCCTTGTACCACGACACTGACCGCCGTAGCTCGCTGCCGCCGCCGCGCGTCGCCTTACTGGCCTGCTCGTCCTTGTCGGCCGCTTCCGCCTCGTCCTCGCCGCCGCTCTTGTCCTGGCTGTTCTTCCGCCGCTTCTTGTCGAGCTTGTCCGTTTTCTGCTTCTTCGTTTGCGCCGCTCCCGCCGCCGTCGCGGTCTTCTCCTTCTTCTCCTTCTTCTCCTTCTTCTCCTTCTTCTTGTTCTTCTCCTTCTTCTTCTCCTTCTTCTCCCGCTTGCTTCCCTTGCGCCCGGGCGTGGTGGCCATCATCTCCGCTCCCGCGCTCTCAGCAGCAGGGGCGGTGCTGTGGTGGCCCAAACCGTCGTGCGGTTCCTCGCCCTCGCCCTCGTGCTGCTGCCGCCGCCGCTGGCCAGGGCCGCACTCGTCGACAGGGACGCTGCTGCTGCTGGTGCTGGTGTTGCTGGTGGTGCTCCCGCGCGCGGCGTCGCCGTTGCGTCCCAGGCTTCCGCGGCGAGAGCCTCCGCTGCCGCTGCCCGTACTGCTGCTCCTGCGCTCTCGCTGCTGTTGCTGCGGGGCGTCGGCCGACGCGAGGTCGCTGCTGCGGTCGCGGTCGGTGCGCCAGATGGTGGAGCTGGACGGCGAGGGCGAGGCAGCGGCTGCCGCGGTCGAGACGATCACAGAGTCGCGCGAGAGCGAGTGGGAGCGGTTCATGCGCATGCGCCCGCCCTCGTCGCTCTTGCGCAGGCTGCCGCCCTTCCCGCCCGTCAGCCGCTTCAGCGAGAGACTCCGAGACAGCCGCGCGCCCCGACTGCTCTCTCCTCCTCCTCCGCCTCCTTTCTCATTGGCGGCGTCCCCGTCGTCCGTGCGTAGCTCGGTGGTAGTCGTGATCGACGACGACGACGACGAGGAGCTGCGCAGGAGGCCGCCGTCGTGTAGGAGGTCCCGGAGCTTGCTGATGAGCTGCACCTTGGCGGCCCCTTCCACCTCGATCCGCCCGCTCCCCTTCCGCTCTCCCTTGCCGCCCTCCTTGCCCACCACCTAGCCGCATAAGAATACGCGCAACATGCACATTACCAGAAGAACGATCAATTGCCGTTCGCTCACGAGCGCGCGTGTGGTGTGCACCAATGGCACGTGAATAAAGAAAAGAAAGAAAAAGAAAAAGAAAAAAAAGAAAATAAAGAACGAAGAAGAGAGGTATTGGGGTTGGGGGGGTGTGGCGCAGGAACCTCGTTGGGGTGGGGCGGCTGCGGCGGCGGCGCAGGGCGGTGGGGGACGGAGCGAAAGGAGGAGGAACGGGTGGGCGGGGATGACGGGTGGGCGGTGATGGTGCTGCCCCACCC